>JAQIXS010002812.1:0-20768 GCA_034700785.1 Rossiulus vilnensis
TTGAAATCTCCAATCCTATGAAGTGAAAAAATCACCTTTTCAAACGGAGAGAGAATAAATTTCGAAAACGCATTCGTCTGTTAACAATGGTCAGTCTGAATGTTCCACCCCCAGGTCCCTACAGGGTGTCCGAAAAGTTCGGCCTGGACTGGACTGGATGGATTTTATTGCACTATCATGTATCTTAAAAACCATTATGCAAATAACATAAAACTACCGAAAAAGGATGCAATATGCTTTTAAATATAGATTAATATGGATTTAATAATGGTGGTTTTCAGAGATTTCTTTGGTCAAATGCGTTCCTAATAACTAATTGATGCAATAGATGTGTGGTAAGATATTCTTGCATTATGGGCATTTAAATGCAGGGCGCTTTTCGCTTAGTCTAATGCCTGTTGTTCGTTTGAGAGCTGAGAGCGATAGCATCTTCTCGAGAGTTGACTCTCGAGTGGACACGACACTGAGAAAGTGTTATCGGAGAGTTGCCTCCTCCAGTCACTAATGCTTGGTATCCGTTGGAGAAGCGAGAGTTATAGGAGCCTCTGAGAGTTGAGACCCGCGTGTGGAGCGCGCTAGAGGGGCCAGGGGATCTCCAGGAGGGACGTCATTGCGTCCGTCCTCCATTATTTAATTTGCATGAGTTAACCCCTAATTTTACGGCGCTATTAGCTTGGAGTGGCTGGCGACGGGGAAGGAGGGGGGGCGGATAGTGGGTACTATTATTATCATTATTAGTATTATCGTCATCGATCCAAGTGCCTTAATTACGAGCGTGGAACGAGAGTGGCTTTCCGAAGAAAAATAATGATTGCGATGAATGCAAATTATTCCCCACTCGCTCATTTGCATAACACCGGCTTCGATGAGCCCCCTCTCAAAGTTTTTGCGACGGGGCCCTGTCAACCGGTCGACCAACCATTGGCCGTCGGATGGCGCCACTGTCAACGAGGGTCCTTCTGTGGTGGGATGAGCTCCTTACCCAGGTGAGTGCACGTGATCCAAATGATGTGAATTCATTTCATTGAAAACGGTGTCATTTTGACCACAAAAATACGGATGCGGCCCCCATTTTCCTTACATGTGACGTCATATCTCTTGCCCGGTGACGTGGATTGTCAATCAAAATAGCGTCTGGAACGTAATTCATTCTAGAACATAGAACATTTGAGGTGCGCCCCTCCATTGATCTTCAAAGGTCAGACACCTGCTGCTTCTCTCAGACGAGTAGCTGACACGTCCGGCTCACTAAAGTCATGTGACCGGAAATGGGACGGATGACAGACGCTCTTAGTACGCGTGGATGCTCCGACAGTTGGCGCCCCGGGGCGGAACAGAAAGCGAGAATATTAATCACACACTAAGGAATTTGCGCGCAAACAATAAGATTTACACGTATGTGGGAAAGATATAACCAGTATTTGGACATGTATGTATATATGACTATATACAATTGTAGGTCCATTTGTGACCAATTTCTGGTGTAACCAAATATGGAATACTGTGGAACCCATATTTACTTTTTCCACCCGGGTTTTTTGTACTGATTTCCGGAATATCAAGTAGATACCACTTTTCGAATGGCCACCCCTCTCCTCGCACAATTGTGAAAGGGTGGGGGGTCATCTTCGGTCCATCTCACCTGCTTGACCGCTGCAGCTGGTCATACGTTGGACCATGGCTGACCAGCACGCTCGAAAATTGCATTTTTCCGTCTTCCTCCGCTGCAATTTTTTAATTTCCGGTTCGTGGAACGGCATGAAGGGGCCTCTCGAACAAAGTCCCAAAAAACAAAATCGAAAAGGGATGTTTTTTTCTCCTCATCTCCAAGAAATGATCGCAATAATAAAAATAATAAATATAAAATTTGCTCTCAATTCGAACTACAGCTCGGGCTGCGAAATAAAAACGTGGAGTTTGCGTTTCGATTACATTTCAGTTTCATTTGACATTAAAAGCAAATATATAGCGAGGAGGAGGGGTGAAGGGAGGGGTGGTTGTTCCACCCCTTTCTTTTTCTAGCATTTTTTTAAAGCGATGTGTCACCAGACTAAAATCAATTGGATAACGTTTATGAATGAAATTGAACGACGCTCTTCAAATGAATTGAATTTGGGAGGCGAGTGTCGGGGGCGTAGAAATTTTTTGGGGAAAAGAATTAAAGGAGGGAAAGATTGATTGTCGAAAAAGTATTGGCATCCCCAATAAAAACGATTTTTTCTCTCAAATTAACCAACAAATCGATTTAAGAATACTGTCAGAATTTTACTGGAACATTTATTTACGTGTACGCAAAAACTAGACGCGAAACAACTTGATTGCAAAACAAACAAAAAAATCGAAGTTCGTTGACAAAACGTATTGGCACACTTTCAGAACTTAAAGGATAATGACACAAACCTAAAATATATCCCAAATTAATATTTGGTATTATGTCCTTTAACCTTAATTACAGCTTCTCCACATGGCGTGGATTTTTCCGTGTTTCCTGTAACACTTGCTTGATGTAATTTTAATGGTATGTTTTGAATTTCTTGGCCCAGATAATACCATTGTTAACTTTTTTTAAAAAAAATTCTCTATAACTATTTGCTTGCCCAAGTTAATGGACACTTTGGAAACCATTTTGCAAAACTTGATAATTTATATAAAGCATTGTAAAATGCTAATAACATTAATTGTGGTTATTTAATAGTTTAATAGACACACTTTGTTTCTCCAAACATCACATTTCACAGTTTGTCAATACATCGTTCTGACATTGTGACATGTTATCATCAGTCAGATCGGCCAGAAATTCCGCAGGTGGCGCTGTGGTCGCCAAGATGTCGAACGAAATTCGATTAACACGATTTTAATATGAGGCGGCGATTTGAAAAAAAAAAGGACGCTACAGCGGGACGGCGAGGAATTCATCCGGCGTATTTTTTTCTCCCCTTTTATTTACTTTTCAAAGGATTGTTATTCGAGCCGTAGTAAGACGAACGTCTTTTTTTCCCCCATTCTTTCATATATTTCGAAGACCCACTCTGCTATTCGGTTGCATATTTCCAGCCAGGGATAAGAATTCCACTCGTCTTATCGATTTACATGAAATCGGACTGGGCTCGAGGTGGCGCCACCGATCGCCCCTCGCTTTTGAACGAAGAGCCCGAGGGGGGCGCTGCTATCCGCCGCGTGTTCGTATCGGCAGGGATGGGTGGGAAATCCCAGGGAGAAACTACATCCAAGAATGCAGTTATAGATGAGACGTTTAGTTGTTTTTTTTTGGCATTTTCTTAACTTTATAAATGTCCTGTATTTTTTTTCCAAAACTTAAGGAGGGCTTCTTGTTTCAGCTCCGTACCCTTGGGGCAAGTTAACGTTGATTTTGGTTTAATTGCGGTGATCAATTCGAATACCGGTAGTTGATGCCAAATTTTTCTGACCAATCGGAATTCTCCGAGAGGTGATTACAGCTCGTAAGGCTTCGCATTGCATTTGCAAGTTTGCCTTTATAGAATTCGTCTTTATGGAATATAAATTTAAAAAGAATCAAATCGTGAGTTCTGCAGTTTTGAATCTTGACTTTATGTCAATGCGAACCGAGCAAAGCCCTTTGATGTTGCGTAGCCGCTGATTTACAGAAGCCGTATAAATAACGGTTTTGGCGATAAATAGTAATTTCCGATTAGGCGAGTTCCGTGTCCAGCTGACAACGTCGGCACCACCCTGTTTGTTCATCAAAGGCTTTTTTCAGTCCAAAGACAAATTTCTAGTGTCCAACACCACAGAGTGGACGTAGCTACCACATTCCCATCTACGCTCTCTTCTCCTTACTGCAGCCTGAGGTCTTTTAGACCCTTAAAGCTTTCCGTCCGTTCTTCACTTTCAGCTCCTTGGCTTTAGACCTTAGTAAGTTTTGTTTGTGTGCTACTTGTTAACAACGAGGATAGTGGGGTGCCTTTGTCTTTGTCAGGACGCCTTTTTTCCCTTCAAGGTCCCTGGCAAAAGTCAGGGCCTCTTGTCAAAAAGTCCAACATGTTGAATTACGACCGTTAGGAGCCGTTTTAATATCGAAGACAGGCGTAACGTCCAGCAGGAGACAGCGGCGGAATGCCTAGACAGTGCCAGTACTAATGAAATCGTGAATTTAATGGTCAGTGGCAATTTTTCACGGCGTCATGCCTGAGCTCGTCCCAGCGGCAGTTAATCTTTATTTTAATGCCGGATTTTTTTTTATTTCTTTAGAGAAATGATGAAAGTGAAATTACGTGTAATTCGGTGGGCGTGTGTCGGTGGATTCGGGGAAGGATGACGTCGCGTATTTGTTTTCGAGGTACTTGTCTGTTTTTGAGCTTTATTGTCAGTAGTTTGTTTCGCTCGGTTTTAGGAGACAGTAACCCTTTAAACGCCACCGTTCACGTTTGTGCGTGGAAAAAAAAATTGACATCGAAATTTTCAATATTAAAGGAATGCCGCCGTCTAATTTTTGTGGGGAGGAAAAACTAATTCGCAAATACGTTCGGGTTGGGTAATAGAAGTTATTGAAAGGATGCCGGAAGTGAAATGTTTAGAAAAGTTACCCGACTTGTGATATGAATATTAAAAAGAACTAATCCAAATGAGGAATTTTGGTCGATATTTCCATTAAAAACTATTGGTTTTTCAAACATCGCTTATTAAAACCATCACTGTCGAATCAAATCGAGTAAAGGCATGGTTGTTAAAATGCTTTTGGCAAATTCTCCAAATTCGGACAACTCGTAACTCGTTGGATGACGTCAAGCCGTGTTTCCGCGCAACTTTTCCTCTCACGCTTCCCTCTCAAGAACGAAATGAACGGTGCTGCTATTTGAAAGTTGTTCGGGGAATGTAAATGCAGTAAAGGAAATTCGTAAATTATAACAAACTTACTATTTACATATCATGCAGCAATAATGGCACATAAGAATGGTCACGTAACACGGAGACGCTATTTAACAATCTAACTTCTAAGAATCTAAAGTCTAAGAGTTCGTAAACGTTACTTGAAATCACGAAGCAAACTGACGGTGCACATGTCATTTTTTTTTCCAACAGGTGGTTTTCTTTTCCCTTTTATTGTTTCTTTCGCAAATTCCGTCGCGAGCGTGACGTCACACTCGGGATCGGATCCCTCGCCGAGCGCCGCCATTGGTGGACGCGGCGGAGCGGGGAGCCGCGGCGATGCCGCCATTCGGGGGCCGGCCACCGGCGCTGAAGGTCACACTGGCCGAGCAGGTCCGGGTTTCGAACCCGCTATAGAGCCGCCACGGGAACCACAGCGTCGCAAGCGAGCGCCGTAGCGGCCCGCCTGCGCACGGGTCTCGCGGGGTCCAACCCCGGCTTCGGACCTCAAAAGAAGAGGAGCGACGCGGGCGCGGGGGCGGCACAGCCGCCCCCGCCCCCCAAGTCCGCACCGCCGAGTGCCCCGCGACCCACGGGATCCAACCTCGGCCCCGGGGGACTGGCGAACGGAGGAGCCGCTTTTCCCAAGAGCGCCCTCGCCATGAACGCCGCCCTCGCCCCGCTCTCTACCGAAGGAGCAGCAGGAGAAGTTTGGAGGGAAGCAGAGCCCACCAAACGCCGCTTCCTGGAGCCCGAGCGCGGCCTGCCCCACCGCCGACGCTCCGTCGCCGCCTCCGCCGCCGACCGCAACCTCCTCCTCGTCTCCAAGGATCAGCTGTACTCCGCGGCCGGAGCCACGCCGCCCCGCGCCCGCAGGAGCGACAGAGCGGCCGCGGCGTCCAACTCCACGCCGGCCTCCAGGGACGAAAGGGCCAGCTTCTCGCAGCCGTCCAGGATGAATCTCAGGTAAGAGGCGAAACTCGGTACCTTACTGTCCTCCAAACTTTAACCAAGGTTCTCGTATGGCTTTGCGGTTAAATTCACGTACTGTGGAAGCTCGGTTGTCCGAGGTGGTCGAGGCTGCGACTAACTCGGATGGTCAACAGTACGGTTGAAAATAGGTGCGGGGGGTGGGGGAGGAATTTGGGCAGTATAACTTTCTTTTGAAAAATGTACATTGTACATAGGAAGTAAGTATAAATGGAATACAGCTCGTTTGAATGAGATTAGTTTTAATAAGATTGTACGGCCTCCAAGCAGTCCAATAATTTTTATTGGTATGCGCTTTTTCAATGTTTATCCGCTCGGGACATCGGTTTATCCAAGGCGGTTTCACCTCGGTTAAGCCGAATACCGGACAATAGAGGTGACGCGGGTTCAAAAAAAGCACGGGTTTGGCTGTTCAACGCCTTAGATTTGTCCAGAAGTTCAAAAGTTTTCCTGAAAAAGTTTGAGATTGGATGTCATTTTTATCTCGCTATGCAGCCGCTCTTTATGCGGCGTTTTACTTTAACGGTTTTTTTGTTTCATGTTCGCGTTCCATTTTACGGCATGCGGTGTTTCGTTATGCGGCCTAAAATTATGAAACTCGGTGTTTTCTAACACAAATTGAGGCGTATGGAAGCATTCGGGTGACAAGAATTTTCAATGGTCACCCCTGTTTTTCACACGTTTCAAATACTCTCAAGCTTTTTTTCTTACTGATCCCCTTTCATATACTTTTCTCAAATTTGTCATGCGGTTTGCCACATATTTCCCTATCATCTTCTCGTCTTACGTGTGACTGTCTGAGGTCTATCTTGCTTATCAATACCATTCTATGCTCCGTTCTTACTGTCTCCTACGTTCGCCTTACCTCTTCGTATTTCACTCTTATTGTCATCCCTTTTGGCCCCTTGTCCGGCTCTCATATTTTGTGTCGGTTTCGCTCTTGCTCTTTTTTCTTTCTGAATGTCTTACGCAGCCACATTTACCGGTTTTTCTGCATTCGTTCTTTTATTATGTTCGCCTGTCTGCATTATTTGTACTGTCTGCCATCTTACCATTCGTTTTTCTACTACGTTTTGGTCGTCTCCCACTCTCCCCCATTTAATCCTTTAATGTTTTATTACTGCCGCTTACTTTAATATTACTTAGTACCTTTTTATCTCCCATTTTTACCGTATTTTATCGTTTATATCAATTTTTATACCTGTATTTATAATTTTTGTATACAAAAATACACATCTTTTGTTTTGCATATGTATCATCTAAAACACCTGTTATTTTGGCCAGAAGGGACAAACTCCCTTGGTGCCTATTACTTTCCTTTCCTACTTAAATATTACTGACACCTGCCTTTGACTTCTTTGCTCCGCTACATTTCTACTGTCTTCCAATTTTTCCTTTTCTCGAACTCTCTTTGCTTGTTTCGTTTTGACTGTCTCCCACTTTCCTCCATGCTTATCGACATCATTTGTACTACATTTTTACTGTCTTTACTTGCCCTTGCCTTTTCATTTCCGGGTGATTGTCCTTTTACTTTCCCATTCCTTATTTTTGCCCTAATTATTTGTGACAGTCACTTTCCCGGTTTCATTCAATACTCCATTCTTGCTTTTACATTACCGTCCCTTACTTCATTCTTACTGTCTCGTACTTTTCTTGCCCCTTCGCCGCATTATCCTTACTTTTCAACAGATTTCCAATCTTTTTTTGTCTTCTATTGTCCTTTTTGAGTGATCCAACGTCATCCTTACTGTTCTGCAGCTCCAAGTTTAGGTGATCTCAATGATCGTTTTGATCGATCTATGTTATCGACCATGAATCTTATAGGTTTCATAGTGATTCACCGTGTGCTAATGTAATTGTTAAAAAATAATCAAATAATGGATATTTTGCCCTAATTTTACGATGCCGAACAATTGGCCTGCCGGTATATCGGAAATAAGGATCTGTGCTTACTGACCTGACCACTAATCGTTACGAAACTTACTCGAACTATCCATCTTTCAAAAATCTTTCAATTTTTCAAATTTTAATAATTGTTTCATGTTGTTCAGTTCATCCCGCGGATCCTTGTATTACGAAGGCGAGGAGAAGAAGAGGGCCGTTCGCTTGAGGAATTTGACTACCAAGCAGGAGAGCTACGACAGTCTGCACCACAACGCCACCCAGGTAAGAATTAACTAACAGCCGATTAACTAACGGCTGCTAACTAACTCAGTTAATGTAGAAGAAATTTCATTCGTGCAAACTGATGCACGGTTAATCGTGGCTTAGTGATCCGTTAGTAAAAATTGAGTTAATTGTCAAGATAGATTTTAAGCCTCCATCCGCTATCACGGTAGGGTACTGAGTTGAATTGAATTAAGGTTTAGTGTTGTCCCGTTTGATAAAATGCGCGCTCGCCCGCAAGGCAATGCTGCTAGCAGTGTTTGCCCTCCATTAGATTGTTATTGCGATTCCAGGGGATTTTTTGAAATTTGCGGAACAAAGACAGTTTAAAAACAACTAGAATACTTTGTAGACGGATTTTAATCCATACCATATACTGTTTAGCTGCTAAAAGTAGGGTACTGAGTTGTATTGAGGTTTAATTCTGCTCATGGAAAGGGGAATGTGAGCTCGTGCGCTTAGCAGTGGTGCTATCAGTGTTTGCCCTCAATTGCGACTGGCTTTGTAATTCTAGGAGCAATATTTTTTAATTATCAACTTTTTTTACTGATACCATTTGTAAAACTTATGGTATAAAAGCAATTTAACATCACGATATCTACTAGTTAAATGGGATTAAATGTATATCATGTATATTAGTTGATTTTAAGTTTAATACTGCCCTTTGAAACACAGATGTGAGCTCGCCTGCCACGCAACAGTGATAGCAATGTTTGCTCTCCATTAATATTGACATTGCAATTCCAGGGGGTACGTTTTAATTTTATCTATTTTTATGTCATATTTTATGTATTTTACTAAACGAAGACAATTTAAAGCAATTTAAATCTACCTTTGCTCCCAATGAAAAAACGGACTCTTTACTCGCGAAACTTAACTCACTCTAATTTCTCGCAACTTTGGCGATTAATTCGATTATAGCTCTATTAAATTCAGCCCTCTGGATCTGAGCTTGCTAATTGAAAACGGAAAGATTTTAACTCCCTGAGGGGCAATGACGCCGCCTCAAATTTCAACGCAAATTTCACCGCTTGTTCGCCGATGGCGGAAACACCTCTTAGCTGTTCAGGAAAAGGCCAAACGTTTTTCAACGGAACAGTTGTATGCCATTCTGCTATGTGTACTTTAGCACCATAAAACATATTTCCTTGAAAAAATATGTTGCATTGCGATCACGCTATAAAGTGTCGAAATGCCAGAAATTGAAATAAGTGGATTTTACGACATGTTTTCAATAGGTTTTCTGTGATTTTCTCTTAACATGACGTCACCAGTGGAACACTACTTTCCAAACTGGGAAAAAATCTCGAAATTGAAAAAAAAAAATTTCAAATTGCCGAATCGTCAAAAATTATCTCAATTTGTACTAATTGTACAAAAAAAACTTCGTAAAATGCAACTTTGTTGTTTTTTAAAAAATGAAATTGTATTTTCAAATGTTCGTGTTTGGTTTTTTCAAGATGAACCGGACAATACAATATTCGAAAGTCTAAAATAGTCGATGTTTGGTAATTCCTAAAGGTTTAAGCAAGGTGTGGTAGATAACGCCACTTGTTATCGAGGGCTATAAATCCAGGTTTAGATGTTACTCTTTACCCTCTATCGTCCCATTCACCTGAAATATTCATTGTTTCTTCTAGAAAATAATTTGGAAAAATATGTGGCTAGTGCCACCTGTAATCGAGCGCAATAAATCCGGATGTAGGTATTTAGCCTTCCAAACCTTTGATAATGCGAACTGATAGTGGGTACAAACTAGTGAATTATTTATGAGCCCCCAGGCGCATAAACTGATTTTTGTTTAACGCCTTATTTATGAGTAAATAGCTTAAGAATTGTATCTGGGGTTTCCTGATTGATTTCTGATCCGCGTCCGCCGGCAGGGGGCGCTTCATGAATATCCGCCTAAGCGGATTTGGATTTGGGTCTCGATATCTTTTCGCGGTTATGAGTCTGCCAGTGTTTTATATAAGCCTAAATTGAAATTAGATGTTATCGATCATTTTTTGGGGATATTTTTTGAGATTTTTTTTCGTTAGTTGTATTTGATTTACATTGTCAAGATGAGGTCAAGAAGGAGGCCCAAAGGAAAACTAAGGTCCTTTTGAGGAAGTTTGAATCGCAGTGAAAACCCACCAATGGGCATGCGAAGAATCTCGGACGCGTCAAGAACGACACAACCGAGGGGAAAGGGGGAATAAGATGGATTTTCTCAGCGTTTTGTTTTTGTGCGTGGAGCTCGAATTAAATTCGATTAGGCGCCTAATATATTGAGTGGAAAAAAGGGGGAGGAGGAAGGAGGGGGGGCGAGGCTTTTAGCAGGAGATATTTCACGTGGGCGAGCGGAAGATCGATTTTCATTCGAGAAAACGTTGAATAAACGCCCATCCTCCGGCTGAGGAATGCGGACCTCTTGACGCGATCTGTCAACGGCGACCAAATTGGGAAATGCGAGACGGGGTTTCCAACCCGGGCACCCGAGGCTCGAAGCCCCCGATTGACGGGTTCGAACGCACCCGCTCCCGTCGAAATCGGTTCGCATCCGGCGGCCTAGAGGGGGCTGAAGAGTGGCGCCATCCAGCGACCGCACAAGGCAACGCGCAGGGAACATATGTCATAGGACCGTCTTCCCTTCCCAATGATTCTTCAGTTCCGTTAACTTTTTAAAGTGTTGTAATTTAACTTATGCGTACAATTTAGGAATAACTGATTGACCCCTATAAACACCCCCCCCCCATGGTACTGAGAGTTCTATCGGAGAGCTGCTCGCAAAAGCCGCTGAGAGTCCACCGATTTTTAGTGGGCGGATCTGTTGGTGTCTCCGTGTCTCGTATAGTTTAGAGAACTCTCAGTACATGATTGTCAAGACGTGCTCGGGCTAGTCATCATCAGACTTCCGGTGTTTCACGTCCATTTGTTCTTGTCTCTTGCAACAGGCCAGACCCTGCACCGGCTTCGCGTGCCACGGGTCCGTGGTAGCGCACGCCTCGGTCGACACCAAGCGCCCCCCAGGAACGCCCAGACCCAAAGCGGAAGTCCTCGAGCAGGCTCGTGACTTCTTGGACCAGTACTACGGGTCGATCAAAAGGTACATCCCCTTGATGGTCGCTGACCGTGATGAAATTAACCAGTGTCTATTATCATCCAAATTCCGGGTCCGTGTTGACCACCCTGTATCCTGGAAACCGGCCAATTTCCTCTCCTCGCCTGCCTGTTGTGCTAATAACATTTAAGGACTTCCGTTAAGGGGATTAATAAGGGCAGCGGCGGGGAGTATTAGGGGCATCGGAGAAGAAGGCTCGATGAGAGGATTATCGGCCCAAGTCTTGACCGATGGCCACAGCCGCCTCTATTGACCGTTAAGATAATAACAATTTGCAACAGCCGGTCGCCGAGATGATTGACGACTGGCCAATTGATCGGTATGGGCGCCGTCCACCCACCCTCGTTAAAGATAATGACCCTCAGGGGGGAAAGAAATTTGGGCGGTCAGGGGTCAGCAGAGTCTGACGTCGGCATTTTTATGCTGACGTCACTTGCGTGGGTTTAACGGTTACTGGATGAATAGCAAACGTATAGCAGGTTTGTTTACAAATCGGAATAATTTCAGGAACATTTTTCGAAAAATGAATCGGAAGGTATGATTTCGCCCCATAATTATCTAAACATTTGCTGAAGAAAATTAATGGAATGCTTAGGCAAAAACGGTTGAAAATCCAGGTCACAAATCGACGAATTTTCGAATAAGCTTCCGTATTAAGTTTTCTTGGGAATGCGATAAATTAAAGAAACATTATCCACAAAATGAATTCTAATTATGAATTTATCTGCATTAATTAATGGAATGCTCCAGGCAAAAAATTGCTGAAAACCGAGATCATGACATCCAAAGACACATGCACGCACAACATACATGCTTGAGGATATCGTTAATTAAAGCAACATTTATATTCCAAAAAATGATTCGCAAATTATGAATTCGATCCCATAATTCTAGCCAAAATTGACAAAATTGTTTTAAACTCAGATTACTTATCACGGATTTTGGAATAAATTGTTGTATTTAATTTGCTTATTAAATTATTAATTATAAATTGCTTATTATTAATTAAAGGAAGATTTTGAGAAAAACAGCAAAATAATATGATTTTAACCGTGTTTTTGAAAATATTTTCTAAGGCGTGGAATGCCGTTGAGATCACAAATCACCCATATTGGAATATATCTGTGTTAATGATGGACTTGAAAAAATGATGTGGGGTCAAACGTTAGGCGTTTGGCGGACGTACTTTAGGGAAAAAACGAACAAATCCCAGAGATCCGGCCTGCAAAGACCTTCAATTAGACACCCCACATGCCCATATCCACTTCCGTCAGGCGACCGAAAAACCGCTTTTTCCACTATCCAGGCTCAATTCGGCGGCGTACCGGAAGCGTTGGGAGGAGATCGAGAAGGAGGTGGAGAAGAAGGGAACGTACGAACTGAGCGCCACGGAGCTGGTGTACGGCGCCAAGACGGCGTGGCGCAACGCCCAGCGCTGCATCGGGCGCATCCAATGGGCCAAGTTGCAGGTGAGTCCCAGAAGAACAATGAGCGGAAGTGGGCCCTGGAGACAACTACTTCCTCTCCCTATTGCAGGTGTTCGACGCCAGATACGTGACCACGCCCAGCGGCATGTTCGACGCCGTGTGCAATCACATCAAGTACGCCACCAACAAGGGAAACATAAGGTAGTTGGTTTTATGGCGACAGCAGCGCCCCCACCCTCGGGGCTAATTCCTGTTTCCGGTCCCAGGTCCGCCATCACGGTGTTCCCCCAGCGCACGGACGGCAAGCACGACTACCTTATCTGGAACCCGCAGCTGATTGGCTACGCCGGATACAAGCAGCCAGGTGGCGCTGTGATTGGAGACCCCATCCACGTGGAGTTTACCCAGGCGAGTGATACCTGGGGTGAAGCCCTTTGATCCGCTGGGGGAAGGACTTACACCCTTTTGTTTCCCTCTCTAGGTTTGCGCCAAATTAGGATGGAAGGGCAAGGGAGGCCGATGGGACATTCTGCCTCTGGTCGTTTCGGCCGGAGGACACGATCCAGAGTACTTCGAGTACCCTGAAGAACTCATCCTGCAAGTGCCCATCGCGCATCCCAAGTGAGAGAACGTCTTCTGCGATTAGGGAGAGGGGAACTGCCAGAAAATGACGTCATGTTTCGGAGCGAAATCATTGATAAATCTAAATGAAAATTGAAGTCTTGTTTCGGTGTAAAACAACGCCTATTGAGAAATGACGTCAAAAGTTTTAGAAAAGGAAAAATGATGTAAAATTGTATTCAACAATCATTAATAAATCGGTGTTCAGCAGGTAAAATTAGTTTAAAAATTCAGTAAAATTTCATCATGACAAATGACGACAAATTTTAATACGAAATGATCCGGTAATCTCAACGAAAAATGTCTTCGAGATTCAGTACAAAAATTGATTATCTCATTGAAAAATGTCGTCAAATTCTGTAACGAAATTGCAAATCGTAAGGATAAAGAATGCACATTTTTGGAACAAAACGACAAATCTCAATGAAAAATGATGTCATCATTCAGTGTAAAATTGTTCATTGCTCAATGTGATTTTTTACAAACAGACTTCAAACCCCAAGGAAAAATAACGTCAGGTTTTATGAAACAATCGTTGATAGATCAAGCCAAATTTCAGCACGAAATACCAAATCTCAATGCGAAATGACATCACATTGTTCTAAGAAAGGACAAATCTTGAGGAAAAAACGGCGTCGAAATTCAGTGTTGACAAATTGACAGATACCAATGAAAAATTACGCAAACTTTTGATGATAGGCTAAATTAGGAATCTCTATAAAAAATTGCGTCATATTTGTTACGAAGTACAGGAAGTTCAGTACAGGACGACAAGTTATGCTTTCAATGACGTCATATTTTTTGTAAACGAAACTACTGAGTGATGGAAATGGTGATATATTTCGTAATTAGGTACGACTGGTTCGCCGAGCTGGACTATCGTTGGTACGGAGTCCCCGCCGTGTCCAACATGCTGTTCGACGTGGGCGGGGTGGAGTTTCCGGCAGCGCCCTTCAACGGCTGGTACATGGTCACCGAGATCGGATGCAGGGACCTCTGCGACGTTAATCGCTTCAACGCCCTGGAAGTCAGTCACTACTCCGTCCATCTTCCACTTCCGGTCACTTTGACTAGAGCTTCATTTTTGCTTTCAGACCGTGGCCAAAAAAATGGGGTTGGACACGACGACCACGAGTAGCCTGTGGAAGGACAAGGCCCTGGTGGAAGTCAACTTGGCCGTGCTACACAGCTTTCAAGTAAGTCACCCAATCCTGTCACTGAAATCATTTTAGGCGTTTCGTGATTTTTTTATGTTCGTTTTTCACAGAGCAGCAACGTGACCATCATGGACCATCACACGGCGTCCGAGTCGTTCATGAAGCACATGGAGAACGAGAACCGACTGCGAGGCGGATGTCCGGCCGACTGGGTGTGGATCGTGCCCCCTATGAGCGCCTCCATCTTGCCCGTGTTTCATCAAGAGATGCTCCTCTATCACCTCAAACCGTCCTACGAATACCAGGTCGGAATTAATCCAATCGTTAATTTAGCATGGGTAAAAAAACTACAGCCGGACTCAGAGGTGATCAATTTGATCCTCTGAGGACCCTTGGCGGTCCAACCATTCCCATTATTTCTTTAGATTTTTAAAATATTTTTTTCTTAGGTTTAATAACTGCATTTCAGAAATCCACTCTTCCTTAACAATAGTTTTAAAACATTTTTTAACGCAGTGGACGTCTAGTAACATTTTTTTAGAAAAACTTAATTTTGAAGATTCCCACTTGTATAAAAACCACTGCGATGAAGTCGAAGTGGAATTCTGTTTAATAATTCCACATTTTCACGTGGTTTAAAAAGGCATAAGAAATGACCAATTGCAAATCTAATTACATTCGTTAACTTTTTCAAAAAAAATTAAAATTTCGTTAAAGGAACCGGCCTGGAAAACGCACGTGTGGAAGAGCGACCGAGAGAAAATCAAAGCCGAGAGGCGGAGATCCACCCGCAAGTTCCGCTTTCGCGAAATCGCCAGGTAAGCGTTTCCACTTCCGGTTCGCGAAAGATGTTACGAAAGAATTCAATATCACTTGTATTCACCCGTTTTCAAACAACGTTAATGAATATGTTCCTATAAGTAACTTGGTGCTTCTTTTTATTCCTCAAATTTGGTCTGAGTTGGAATATAAACCACTTGTTTACTTCGAAGAATTTACGATAGATTTTGCTCTTATTACGCAAACAACTGTTGAAACCTTATAATAAGCCATTAAACTAAGATTTAAGTCAGTAAAAATAATTTATTTGAAACTAACAAATCCCTCATGCACCCTGTATAACGAAATGACGTCACACAATGACGTCAGGTGATCTCTCCGTTGCCATGGATACTGTTCTATTCTTTCGAACGCCTTCGAGTTCTATTCTACAGAACTCTGGTTTCTTCCGTAGAGAATTCCTATCGTTTTTATCCATTTTTCCGTGTTTTTGTCGTTGTGAAACGTTATTAGCTATTTTCTAACAGGCGAAGACGAATATTTGCTCGTTTTTTTAACTCCGTTCTCGTTTCGTTCTTCCTCGTAGAGCCGTGAAATTCACGTCGAAGTTGTTCGGCAAGGCGCTGTCTAGGCGCATTAAAGCCACCATTTTGTACGCCACGGAGACGGGCAAGTCCGAGGGCTACGCGCAGACCCTGGGCGACCTCTTCTGTCACGCCTTCAACGCCCAGGTCACTTGCATGGCCGACTACGACGTCATGGACCTGGAGCACGAAACGCTCGTCCTCGTGGTCAGCAGCACCTTCGGCAACGGCGATCCACCCGAGAACGGAGAGGTGAGTAGGATGGCCTTAGAACGCTCCTTCCCGGTTAGGACATGGCCCTAAAAGCGCTGCACTTTGCATTGCAGGAATTTGCCAAGCATCTCTTCGGCATGAAGGTCAGCGAAATCCCCGGAAGTGAAGGCCACAAAATGAGGTAAGATTATAAGGACGACCCAAAAGGATGCCCACCATCCATTATAACACTTATTATAATTGCTGTTTCTTGGTCTGTTTTTGTTGTAGTTTGAAAATGTTCCGTAGATAACCCGGGTGGAAAATGTAAATATGGGCCATGCATGAAGATAAACACTGTATGACTTAATCCATATATGGTTGTACCAAAAATTGCCCACGAATGTACCATATGCATGCCCGTATAATCCCAAATGTATATTTGTTTTTTTTTAAATTCAGTTTTTACATTCATACGCATGGCCGATTATGACAATACATTTACAGATATGGTCATTATACCTGCGCGAGTCATACCCGGAAAATATAATGCGGTAACTAACATCGAAGTCACAATTTGATTTACATGTAGATGTATATTGCCATGGAGTGATGAGATGTTTTAGTAGAAAATCGAATACTCTCCATTCATGTATAAGGTTAGGGATGCAGTTATATATGGCTTTATCTCAAGTTACCATATGGTTAACATATATGATCCGGTAATCGACCCAGCAAATGAACTTGGAAAAATCCTTTATGCACTCTTCGATGCTTATCTTCGGAGGTTTTATTGAAAGGAAATCCGAAATTGGATCAAAATGTGTTTTTCTTTTTGATTTGTTTGTTCGTGGAGGGCATTTTTTATTAACGTCATTCCGAGACGTTATTAATTCTTTTTGATAGAGGGAAGTCCAAGTCCTTCATCAAGATGAACAGTCAGACGGAACTGAAGAAGAGCCAGTCTCGCGAGCCCTCCCTGGACAGGATATCCTTCCACGAGTTCGGACCTCTTGGAAACGTTCGGTTCGCAATCCGTTTTATCACCCCGGACCAAGACCGCCCAGACCAGGTGGTCCAATCGTGCTTTTCTTTCACTTCAGATTCGCCCTGTTTGCCTTGGGCTCGAGCGCCTACCCTAACTTCTGCGCATTCGGCCGCTACGTGGACAATCTGCTGGTGGAATTGGGCGGAGAGAGGCTGCTGGACCTCGAATGCGGAGACGAACTCTGCGGACAGGAACAGGCCTTCAGGCGGTGGGCCAGGAAGGCTTTCCAGGTGGGTCATGCTCCATAGACCATTGTGCCACCTGTGGAAGATGGACGCTTGATTTTAACAGGTCATAGCACTGTGATTCTGAAGTTTAGAAAGAATGAAAATCATTAGAAATTTATGTTAGCAATCATCACACAACTCAGGATAAGGGAGGGGAGTGGTTTGATGCTGTGTGTGTCAATCTGTGAACTGAGAGTTATAGCAGACTCGAGAGTTGAAACTCACGAGTGGACACGGTGCTGAGAGTGGTGTTGGAGCCGCTAATGTTTGGTATCAATTAGAGAAACGAGAGCGATAGGATCCTCTCAAGAGTTGAACCGCGCCATTGGACATTGTGCTGAGAGGTGTATCGGATAGTTATTTCTGCTACCCGTTATTGCTTATTGCCATGATGAGAGCCATAGGAGCCTCTCGAGAATTCAAAATTGCGAGTGGACGCTGTGCTGAGAATGTTGTCGGAGAGTTACTTTCGCTACTCATTAATGCTTGGTACCGATTGGAGAGACGAGAGCGATGGAAGCCTCTCGAAAATTAAAACTCTCCGGTAGACACTGCACTAAGTTTGCTATCAGAGTAGCCATTGGAGTGAGGTGATCGATAGAAGCCTCTCGAGAGTTGAAACTTGCGAGTGGACACTGTAATTCATGCAAGCACATAGTAGAATAACTCGACTGCTTTCCAGATCACATCATTTGTTATATCTACAGTTTCTCTCCAGCAAAACCAACATTTATTGTATAAGCCAACATTTTACAAACAGCTCTGAGAGACACTGAGGAATGCTGATTTATTGTTCAATCGTTTAGATTGCTTGTGATGTATTTTGCGTGGGCGAGCACCTGAACGACGTTACTGCGGCCTTCAGGGGCGAGGACCAGTGGACGGGCGAGAAGGTCAGGCTCATCGAAGTAAGCGACGCTGACCAGCTGCATCAGGAGGACTTTTGCCAAGGCGAGATGAGACATTGGCTCGCTGGCGCCCAACTCTCCGGGTGACCAACTAACCGTCCACTGTCCGTGTTTTTCTGTCAAATTCAGGTCTTTGCAAGTTGCACAACCGGACCATCGTCTCGTCCAGGGTGATTGCCATTCAGAAACTGCATCCGCCGGACGAAGAGTAAGCTCACATTAAATATTGTGCCCCTGGTGAAAATTTCACAGCATGCATGTTCGTCTACTAGGGTCTGAACTATTTTTTTGTAATTTAAAAGGGTTCTGTTTATTCATGAAACAAATGTAATAAATTTGAAGAAAAAAAATGCTACAGGTAGCACAACGGTTTTTGTTTTAAAATTATTTTTATTAATAAAGGGAGCATTTTGAAATCATAAAAAATAGCTCAGACCCTAACGAACGACGAAACCAACGCTGGGGAAAATAAATTTAGTAATTATGATAAGTATTTGAAGCAGAAATGTGTAATTAGGATGTTGGGCATCCTTTTCGGTCGGGCTTAATATTAAGGTTCTTTATATGAATTATAATGAGGCACCCTTAAAAGTGTGGTCAACCAGTGGCAACGTATTGCCAGTACTGATGCGTAGTAATGCTTTTGTCAGTACAGCACTGCGGTAGTGATGTCTTTATCATTAATGTAGGTGTCACTACCAAATCACTACGTGTGGTTTCAGTAATGATTCAGTGATGTCTGCTACAGCAACTGAAACATGTCATTTCAATGAGATGATAACTTGAAAATATATTGCTATGGTTATTTCGGTGTCGACCATTATAACCTTAACCGTTAGCAGTAAATGTTCAGCAGATGTCCTCACGTATCAGTGGATCTGTACTGATACCATCGCGAATGAAATACTGATTTGTATTGATCTTTTCACACGGGGTAATGAGCCCCAAAAACATGTTGTTTTCGTGCAGCCGAAACACTGTCTTGATTCGCCTGGAGAGCCAGTCCACCGGCGGCGAATTGACCTTCTACCCGGGCGACCACTTGGGGATCTGTCCGGTGAACAGGCGGGAGATCGTGGACGGCATCCTCACCCGCATGACCACTCCACTCTGCCCCGACCAGAAGATCAACATCCAGGTCCTCAAGGAACAGCACACGGCCAACGGTAGGCTTTTCGTTTCTCCCAGTCCCCCATTGCGCTAAACCGTGGTTGTCTTGAGAAAATAGTGTCCTCGCAGGCCTCACCAAAACGTGGATTCCCCACGAGCGTCTTCCTCCTTGCACCCTGCGCACAGCCCTCTGTCGCTACCTCGACGTCACCAGCCCTCCAGCGCCTCAACTGCTCAAGATCTTGGCGTCGCTGGCGTCCGACGAGGCGGAGAGCGAACGACTGTCCGAGCTGGCCAGCGTAAGAAACAAGCGTTTGTTGTTCCTATTCTTACCAGGTTTTTTTACAAAAAATGCCAGTCTTGTTCATGGTTCAAAAATCCCTTTATTTTAAAACACTCATTCTTATTCGTGCGCAATAATCCTTTTTTCAGAAAATCCCATTCTTGTTTATATCCAATTATCTCCTCCCTCTTCTTTCCCAAATCCCATTCTTGTTCAATAATCCTTCTATTCAAAATCACGTTCAGCAATCCTTTTATCCTCCCAACAAATCCCATTTTTTTTCTTGTTTAATAATCCAATTTTGTTGTTCGAAAAGCCTTTTTTTTCTAAAAATCCTATTCTTATTGACGTTCAATTATCGTCGGCCATTTTTTTGTGCAAACATTCCGCTCTTGTTCTTGTTCATTGATCCTTTTTTCGTAAATATAAAATTCTTTTTCATGTTCGATAATCCTTTTTTTAAAGAAAATTCCATTGTTGTTATTGTTTCATAAACCATTTTTTTAACATTCCATTCTTGTTATTGTTTATTAATCACTTTTTCAAAAGTCTCGTACATATTCATTTTCAGTAATCCTTTTTTTTCTTCCACAATCTCATTTGTTTTTCATTCAATAATCCTTTCTTCCCAAAAATTTCTTCTTTACCAAAAATCCCATTCTTGTTCGTGTTCAATTTTACAATGATCCTTTTTTTAAAAAAAAATCCCAATTTTGTTCATGTTCATCTTCCCTTTTTCCAAAAAATCCCAGTCTTGCACATCTTCATTCAACCTTTTTTATTCCAAAAATCTCATTCTTGCTTATGGCTTGGCTCATTTTCCTGTTTACAGGACACGCACGAGTACGAGGAGTGGAAGCGTCAAAACTACCCTACCATGCTTGAGGTGCTTGACCAATTCCCCTCGGTGGTCGTGGAGCCTGCCCTGCTCTTGACCCAGCTGCCCGTCCTGCAGCCCAGATTCTACAGCATCAGCTCCTCGCCTCGCCACACTCCGACTGAAATCCACTTGACCGTGGCCGTGGTCCAGTTTCGAACTCTGAGTAAGGCTCGGAATGACCACAGAGGAAATGGGAAACAGGAATCAGAAATCAAAAATCAATTCCGTTGTTTTCTTAGAAGGCGAAGGGCCTTGGCATTACGGCGTCTGCTCCAACTACTTGGCCAATGCAGAGGTCAATTCTCTCGTGTCTGGATTTATCAGGAAGTGAGTAACCGGTATTAGTAGGGTATGTCGCCAAACGACGGACCCGCAATACAGGGTAGCCATGCACGGAAGCCACATGCCCAAAAATCGGTCGCCGCTAGTATAGTATGTCGCCAC
>JAQIXS010002813.1:0-20768 GCA_034700785.1 Rossiulus vilnensis
GGCTGTGCTGTTCCTGGTGGTATTACTCATTGATTCCAGCCACATGATGGGAAAAATTCGTTTTTCGGAGATCCAAGGTTACAACTTTTAAGACGCGTAATTTTGAACAGACCCCAACTATCAATAGAGAATCTTATGAAAACCAAATTCTGTTCGACACCCTTGCAGTGGCGCACCCAGGACATTATGAAAAATTGGGTTATATATACGGAATTTTACCTTGCAATTTAATGCAAAAAACAAATTCTGAGAAACTTTCAAACTAAAAGGAACGCCGTAGGCCAAAACTTACAAATTTTTGTTTCAAATCCGGGATTTTAGCCTCAACATTTTACAAATATTTGCCATTATTAAAATAAAATTTTGAAAAACGGGATCAGAGATAATGGTAAACTAAAGCCAGTTTAAGCATGAAAATTTCATATATCTAGTATGAAATGATAGACTGCTTTTGGCCGTCTGAAGGAGGTCCTGCCCCTGTGCTCCCCCCTCCCCCCTGGGGTGCGCCACTGCACCCTTGCTTTCTGAGAGGCCATCTTTTGGTTAGGATACCAAAAGATAGGTGTTAGGATAGGTTTTAGTGACTTACTGTTTTCATCTTCGGAAGAAATCGACGTTAATTATACGTAAGAAATGAGAGGTCCTCCTTCACTCTACCGGATTTAAAATCTTGATAAAAATTGTGGAGCTCAACTCGTTCATCCCTATTTATATTCGTGAAAGTTTGGCCCAAATTTTGATTGGACGCTAGGAGATTGTTGTGCCCACTCGTTTTTTTTCCTCCTTGAAATTTCGAAGCAATGTCCAGTCTGACATTATAAACCGCCCGAATTAAGCAGTTTTGCTTGACCTCCCTTCGGCGTTGCCTTTACCGGACGCGTGATTTATACCTCGCAGTTGGTGGCGCTGCTGCTGACCCCAAGAAGCCTTGACCACTTCCGTTTATTTGATCAAAAATGAGTGGAGGCAGGTTCTCTCCTCTCGCGTTTGAAAACCTTCAAAAATCCCCAAATGTTTTAATTCGTAATCAAATAAATCCGAGGGTGTTTTTTTTATTACATGTACTTTCCATTCTCACTGCCAGATCCTATTTAATTCGTACCCCCCCTCCCCCGCAATTCCACAGCAAATGTAGTGATGTTAATTTAACAACGTTGTTTCCTGGTAAAACTGTCCATCTAGCTGGCCATAAATTGTCATTTTATCACCATTTTATACATGTAAAAAATAAATATATCACGCTCTTAAACGTTGTTACTGCCATACTAATGAGCGTGATCAGGTGCGAAAAAAACAAAAGTTAAGCAAAACCCAAGATAAACCTCTGGTTAACTAAGGAAAAGGATTTAACAGTTAGCAGTCAGCCCTGGGTTAGCAGTTAACTCAGCTAATAGTCAGGGTTGACTAAGGAAAAGCATTGCACCACAGCAGCTAATAAGCAGGGTTAACTTCAGGTTTGTAATGAAATGAAATTCCACCCAGAATTCCAAACTGCAACAGGCTAACTCCATGTTTACTACATCTCGGGTTAAAAATCCTTCAAGTTAAATGGTGCAACACAAACCCATTAACCCTCAAGTTAAGTTGTGGTTATAGGTACATGTAACCCCAGTGGTTATCTAACCTTTCATTGAACCAAAGTTTTCTTCGAACAGAAATTCCTTCTTTACTTTGAACTTTACGTGTTGCTGTTTTGCTTTAAATTCGATTCTGAAAATGATTTATCGAGCATTAATTTATTCCACAATTTGATGTATTTTAATGTTATATTCGCCTGGGATTGGTTGCGATTGGCCCTTTGCAAACACTAGTTTAGCAGGGTTAACTTCAGGTTTGTGATTTATTGCAATTTTCCCCGGAATTTCTTGCTTCAACAGGCAAACTCCATGCTTACTTTAACCTGGATTAAAAATCCCTATAATAAAATGGTGCAACAAAACCCTATTAATCTTTAGGTTAACTTGTCATTACAGGTAACCCCAGGTGGTTATCTGACCTTTCACTTTTCCCACAATGGTGCAACCGGGCCTAAACGTGAGTGTTTTTTAACTTGTTTGTTCCATTTTTTTTTTCATTTGGTAAAAAATAAGCATTATTATTATTAAATTTTAATCATTGGCCTTTACTCGACAAACCGCATCAAATGATGCTTTTATTTCTCGTAAAACGAGGATTTCACGATGTAATTAACGATATAATTAAATTTCCACTAGTGACTAATGACGTAACCGTAGTTGACCAAGGGCACTTGGGCCACCCTCGCGGTGTGGTACTGCTGCGGGTAGGTGACCGGAAGTGGGTACTGATGCGCGTAGGCGACCGGAAGTGCGTAGCGCTGCGTGGCCTGATAGGCGACGGGTAGTCCGTGGTAGTACACCAACTTTCGGTCATCGTCGTCGTCGTGGTCGTCATCATCATGGTCGTCGTCGTCTCCATCGTCATCGACTTTACGAACGTAGTAGGCAGTTGCTGGAGGAGTGTAGTAGTAGTAGGTCAAGGGTTGTTGGACGTGGCGCTGGGCGGCAGCAGCAGTGACCGCCACGTGCGGCCGGACGCTCAGCACGGACTTTGGTAACGAAAGTCCGGAGTAGGAGTAGGAGTATGCGCTCCTGGCGGTGCCTGCCTTGGGTCCGTGGTCCACGAACCCGTCTCCCAGCGTCCGGAAGCCGTTTTCGTCGGCGATGTAGCGCACCTTGACCACGGTGCCGTCCGGCGCCGTGTACTGGTAGCCTCCCTTGACCGCTCCGCTCTCGTTGGACTCGTACCGGGACTGACCATCGGGAGTGGCGTAGCTGAAGGCGTAGCTCTGCTTGGGCTGCACCCTGTACGCCCTGACGGCGGAAGTGCCCTTGTCGTAGAGGCGCCTGTAGGACCTGCCGGAAGCCACGTGTTGCACGAAGCTGTCGCTGGAGGCGCGCTCGTCGTTGCTGTAGCGAACGGCGACCACCGCGCCCTCTGGCGTCTTGTACTTGTAGCCGCCGTTGAGGCTGCCCCGGGTCAACTGCTCGAAGCGGGACTGGCGGCCGTCTGGAGTGGCGTAGCTGTAGGCGTAGCTGCGGATGGGACCTCCCACACCCACCCCCACCCCGTCACCCTGGACGGCGGTCAGCCAACAGGCGAAAAACACGAGCTAATGAAATGACCAAAGAAGAAATTAGAGTGTGAGTAAATTGCTCTAAAAAAATTCCAGCTTTTGAAATAATACATGTTTTACTCATTGAGGGCCGGTTGCACCACGGTAGGTTAACTGAAAGGTTAGTTAACCTGGTGTTACCTGTAACCTCGAATTAACATAAGGGTAACCTGAGGTCTTTGTTGTACTTTGTTTATACTATGGGGATTTTTTATCCCAGGTTAGAGATCGAACGGAAACATTGTGGATACCCTGTATTCAGTTTAGCATTACTTGTTTATAATTATTAGAAATGTTGCTGGTGTTACGACGATAACATGTTTGAGGATGAACTCCAAGCATTGCCCACCGTGCAAAAATATTACTCGCACATATTTGTTCTTCGAATACTTGTTATAATTTGCTAGATTTATTTTCACCAATGTAGAATTGGTCGTTCGCTAGGTGTTCAACTTGAGTTTACAATTTCAAAATGCCCCCGTTTATTTATGGATACAAAAAGAGGGGGCTTCCCTCTCCCCCTCGGCCTGCCTCCTTTCGGCTGATTTTTTTCAAATTTCTTAATTTTTTTTTGTATAAACGGAGGCATTTTGAAATTATAAACCAAAGCGGAAACCCTAGTAGACGACCAATTCTACGTCGGTAAAAACAAATCGAGCAATTAGAACAAGTATTTGAAGAGAAAAATGTGCTCAGTGATATTTTTTTTGCATGGTGGGCATGGTTTTTGCTCATCTTTAACGCCAATCATGAATACGGTGCGCCACAGAAACGGTTTAACGATAGTAGGCACTTACCAGTTTATACATGGATGTTGCTGGTCAGTAGCGCAGTGACCAGTGGCACGAACGAGCTATTCGAAGATATATCCTCACAGAGATTCTGGTCTGGATCCTTGAGGACTTGTTTTATACGGACGCCACGCCTTAAATTTCAACTGTCCACTCCCTCCCCCTCCTTCTCCCCCTCCCCCCCCCCCTTCCTTTTCAGTTTGACGTCAAGACCTTTGCTACCGAGTAAACGAGACGTACGACCCATACCCCTCGCCCTAACCCCCTCCCCCCGCAAACGAAAATAATCATTAAGGAAAAAAAACCATTGTGTTGAGAATCGCCCCTCCCTCCAATAATACTACAATGCCACCGTCGGATTTTGCGCGTAAAAACCAATTAAAATTGGGTCAAGTTCGTTTTGTGCGCCTAAACACGAAACTCACGGACGACAGTTTGCGAATTTTCCACGAAATTCTGCCCCCCTCCTGTCTGAAAAGATCTGTCTCGGGGGATTCGATCAGATTGTATTGAAAATCGGCCAATCAAACGAGTGTCCAAACGCTTTCGAAAGCGTTTACAGTTGACGCACGTTCAATCGAAAAGTTTTTGAGAAACGAGGTATCCGAAAATGAACCTGGCATCAAGTATCGAGTCTTTCTTAATTAGAAAGAACGACGTGGGCGAAACTTTTGCAAACTTTAGTTTCAAATCCGGGATTTTGGCCATATAAGCCCCCCTGCCTTGGGTGCTCCACTGACAATGAGTAAAGTGTTTTTTCCAATTTTTGCGAAATTTTAATCAAAAAATAATTCAAATACTGAACTACCTGAGCAGCGAATTGACAGATGATTGACCATCATATTTACAATTTAATATTTAATCTGGATTAAATATTAGAAATGTATGTTTGTTTATTGCACTTTGATCTGCATTTGGGAGCAAAGAAACTAATGGCATTAAACAGGATCGCCACTGATCCGCGAAAACCAGGAATGGTCAGAAAAGTGGAAACAGCCTGGAAAAGTCGGGAAAATTTTCATAAGATGAAATGTTGCCGTAATCTCGAATGATAAATTTCCGGTGATTACTGATCAAAAGAGGGAATTCCTCAATTTTTGAAAGCAAATTTTTCAACTTTTGAAATAATAAGTAGACATATTAATGATTGGTAAATTTTGTTTCGAGTGTATTTTTTAAAACATTTTTGATAAAAGTCAGGGAAGTCAAGGATATAGTCCTGGAAAAGTCAGGGAAGTTGAGAATTTAATTTCGGGTTTGTTAAGCCTCGTTGTTTTTTTTTTAAATTTGAAAGCTTTTTTAAATTTATCTATATTGACTAAAATTCGTCTTGAATTTCGTAGTAGAATTTCTTAGGCTAACTGCCTGAAAATGCAATCATTTTTTCGGTTAGATTAAAAAACATCGTTAAAATTCAATAATTTTTTTTAAATGTAATGACGTGTTGCATTGAAATATGTTGAATTTTTATGACGTTATTTTTCTTGACTCGATCAGGGCCAGTTGCACTTTTGGACAAGTTAAAGGTGCATCCCGATTTCGATTTTTATTTTCTAAAATGTTCAGATACCTAAAAAATTTATCATTTTAATAAGCCATTTCTTCAGCTCGTTGTCAAAAAAAAAAAAAATAAATGGTGTACTTTTGGTACGTCTTCATGACGTGCGCTAGATGACAATTTAATCAAGTTAACGGAGAATGTTGAATATATTTAGGTCAGGTTGATCAAGCTATAGGCAAATTTCGATATAAATTAAGATAAACCAGAAATTAGCCAGTCTGATCGCGTTCTAAAGACTTTTAAGAACTCATTGAAACTATCGGAAAATTTAATTAGACGCCCATTTAAAAAAATAAATAAAAATAAGCATAAATGTTTTTACTTTTAGTGAAAATTGCCTTCGCCGATGTGGATGACCTTGTTGCTGGGTCGAATTTTAATATGCATGTATGCCGACAATTGATTTTTAACTCGAAAAACGTTAGAAGAAAAAAAAAATCTAAAACTATTTGCGTGTTGGACAAACCGAGTGATTGTGTGTTTCACCTGGCTAATGTATTAATTAATTCAAATCGAAATGCATTTCAGACCCAAGTTTGACAAAATGCAAGCAGCGCCACATGTGGACGTTGCGAGAAAAAACGCCGTATAATGAGAACGTTTTTAAAAACTTGGTTTTTTGAACTGAATGTAGATTTTTTAAGTTCATTGATATTCGCAATCAGAAACGCTTTTGAAATCGATAGGAAATTTTGTTTTATTTGCATCTGGTTTATTATTTATTAATTTCTAACGTAATAAAACGGACGTTATACGATGCATCACATCGAGTTAAAAATAAAGGGCAAGGATATACAAATTACACCTCTGATAAATATTTAAAAAAAGTAAAATGCTACATTGCCAGTTGAGACAATTGTGAGTTTGGTAAAACCCCCAAAAAGCGTTACCTTGACTTTTACGGAACGTGATGTGAAACTGAACTGGACAAAGCTCTCTCACCACTCGTTTTGTTCAATAAATCTTCATTAAGAAAATTAATCAGAGTCTAGGTCTTCCGCTTTGCCCTCGTGATTTATTGGAAGAAGTAAAAAAATCAAAAATAGACAAAGGAAATATTTACAATCATCGAAACAATGCGTAATTGATCTCTGCAGCGCATGCGCAATGTAATTAATATATTGCAGCACGAACAGGATCCCCCTGCGAGCGTTTGAACTGGTCACTGGTCAGTTCGTGATTGCCATGTAAAAAGCACTGTAGATATAACTATAAAACTATGAATCATAATCCGAACGTAATAATTCTTATTCAAATCGTCAAAAAAGGATCTTTAGGGCCGGTTGCACCCGTTGTGGGTTAAATGAAAGATTAGATAACCTGGGATTACCTATAACCACAAGTTTAATGGTTAATGGTTTTTCGTTCTCAGTACGATGGTATTATCATGGTATTAACCCGGTTGCAGCCAGGAATTGTGGGATAATTGCATTTCATCGATAACCTAAGGTTAACCCTGACTAATTAGCTGGGTTAACGTTAACCCAAGGTTTACCTTAGGGTTTCTTAAACTCTCGATGGTGTAACCGGCTCTTATCGAAACTCCATTTATTTATACATGTATTTATTTCCGTTTCTTGAATAATAAATCGTATAAGGGAATTTGATAAATTTCGTCCCCAAAGTAGGCTTATACTCTTGTTAAATATAGTGAAAAGAACTGAAAATAAAATCTCTAAAATTGAAAAGTTAATGCTTATCATAAAATTATCATTGGTATTAAATCTGAAAAATAATCTCTGGAAAGCCTCGCGTTCACTGTTTTTCAGTTCGATTAAGATCTTAATTAAACGAGTTTGTATTTATAGCGAAACACACTGCATGCATCGAAAAGACACTACAGTACTTATCGAAATTCTCAAAGTTGATAAACGTGAAACGTACATGTACATGCTGTCAAACAAATTAAATTATAGGGTAAGCTTTGTTCAAATCTATTTTTTAGTTTTTTTTAATATATTTTCGTTTACAGTAATGCGAGACTATCGAAACACGGTATGCATACCACCATACGATGTAGTTATTAAAGTTTAAATTTGGAAAATTGTGCATTTAAAAAAAAAGCTACTTTGCCGTATAATTACGGAAATTACAATTTTCCTAAAAGAAACTTGAAATTTCAAGGTTTATAACTTTGGAATAAGTTGGCGTTATCGTTGTAAAACTACGGTGTTTTCAAGGGTGATTGCAAGTCATGACTTGTTATCTTCACGAAAGTAATGTCTCTACATGTAGAGAGGCTGGGCACATACGCCGTTTTGATTTAGTTAAAAATAAACCCGAAATTAGACAGTCTGTTCGCGTGCTTGCTCGTTAAAACCTGTGGGCCTAATGTCACTCCCCTTTTGTTTAAAAAAATAGGACTTACTGTTTTACGCCAATTACATTCGACGATGCGGATAACCTTGTTGTCCAGATCGAAATAATTTAATATTCACAACCATGATAGCCTGACTGTTATTTAACTTTTTTTTAAAAATTGAACACTTGTATTAATTATTAATAAATTGTTTTTTTAATAAAAATGATATAGCATGTCAGACAGAAATTAAATGATGAAATATAAATTATGTTTACGTTTTTGTTTTTGTTAGTTTTTGTTAAAAATTAGTAAAATGTCCAATTTTTTAATTAATCATTTATTTTATCAGGCTAATAAATTAGGAAAAATTTCACGATTACAGTATATCTCTTGTATTGTCCAGACTTGTATGGGAAAGATTTCATCTAAGAATTCGTGTCTTAATTTATTTGAAAACTTCAAGCCTAATTGCTGAATTTGCAGTTGTTGCTGTTTTTTTAAAAAAAATAACTGAGTAAGTAACAGTAAATTCAGTGTTTTTGCAAACCTTAAATTCACATTATGTGGCGAAACTTTGCATTGATTATTGATAAATTGTTTTTTTCAACACAAATTAAACAGCGTATCGGCCAGAAATTAAATGAGGTAATATGAAAATATGAAAATATGCCAAAATATTAAGAACGTTTAGTATTTGTGAAAATAAAGTAAAATGTCAAATGTTTTCAGTACTTTGTTTATTAATCGTTTATATCATTAGGCTGATGAATTAGAAACAATTCCAGGATTATGTTATGAGAAATCAATTTATGATAAATGGAGATTATTTACATTCGTGACCAATGATGCAAAGTTTTTATATTTTTTGACAGATTACGAGATGTGCGTTGGCAACCAATGACCTTGCTTTAGACACACGCGTGTTTTATCTTTCTAAATTACGTTTTTTTTCTCTGACTGTTTTAGCCCCTTAACCTTTGGGCGGTTTAGCTTTTCAACTTTTTTTTTAAAATTAACACCGAGCGAGGTTATCGAATTTGTATGCAATACAAAACACGGTTAGATGCACGATATTATCGCCCTCGTAGATGATGTTTAAACATACGACATTTAATTCCTTCATCCTAGGATTTTTCAGATTTTTAATCAGGTCTTCGTTAAGGATCCACTCGATCACTCAGGTGTTGTTGTTTTTTTTCAAACTTATAATCGTGCCTTCTTAGTCCTATTTACCCCTCGTTAAAAAAAGGTAACGAGAGCACTTGTACTAACGCTATTTTGGCCTTGGCTTAATTCGTACTAATTTTTACATGGTTACTCTTTGGTTGATCGTGCTAGGAATGTAGAGCACAAAGACAAGACTTTTAATGTTTCGATTTTCGTGTTATACACGAATTTTATGATATACCCTGTTTTCAGGAAATGTTACGAAAAAGCAATAAAGGCGAAAAACCTCTCTATCTTGCTATAAATTTATGGTGTCATACAAAACTAAGTTGGAACATTTGATAATTTTTTTAAGTGATGAAGCGTGTATATTTTATATCGGGTTTATATTGTGATAGTTTAAAAAGTTTTTAATTGTTTAAAAAAAAAACACAAGCGGTGAAATGATGATTCTGCTAAATAAAATTTGGCATTTATTTGTGCAAAGTTTCTCGTATGATTTAAATTACGAGTGAACGGTGAAATGGTTATTCTAGTTAAGACCAAGTTCATTGTAATCTTCTTCAATAACATTATCGTTTAATGAACTTTTGTTTTTTTCCTGGGCGGATTTTCATTTCGGAAATATTTCTTTCTTTTGGGTTACAAATACCGGATTTTACCCTGCAATTTAATGCGAGAAAAAAAAAGTCTAAATAATTTCCAAACTAAAAATAACGCCGCATAGGCGAAACGCTCACAAATTTGGGTTTCAAAATCAGGGGATTTTAGCCCCGAGATTTTATTATAAATATTTGCCATTATTAATTAATTGAACTTCCTGCAATTTCAGAATACAGATTTCCTTAAAACAAAAAAATAAAGAAGATGATAAGCAAATCAAGCGAGATACGAAGAATTGGTGAAACGATTTTTTGTTTTTCCTCATAAAACTGCAGGTTTCATTTTGGCGATGATTAGACTCCCAACATGTCGTAGGGAACGTTCTTCACCTAAATATGGCCTCGCGTGTTGTTCCGCGCAGATTTTGTGTATTTCAATTCGGCTTCAACTACGACTACCGGCATCGTCTCTCTTCCGGCCGCAGACGGTGTCGCCATCTCGGGGCAAAGTCGGCCGACTTCCGTCACGTGCTTTTTGTGGGTGTTCTAATTGTACTCATCGAATGTGGCTCATCCATTTTGCTTCCGATGTGGTTGCACTTTAATTTCGATGATCGTTTTTGCATCGATTATGGCTTCATCGGTTTAAAATTCGGAGCCGGAAAACGTCGGCCGAAACCTCGCGCGTCGTTCTCCCCTCCTGGTTCCGGAAATTATAACGTAAGTGCGGGCGATAATTCGTCTAACATGCGGTCTTACGTTCACCACGTGGCTGTTGCTGCAGTGGGCTCACATTCATCGCTATTTATTCGCCAACTATTAATCGCTCATTAATAATTACTACGAAGGTGAGAAAACCTTCGCGAGTGGGTGTGTTTTTTTTGCCTCGCTCGTTTCGCGTTTAGCATCGGCGTGGAATTTGAAAACGTACGTGGCGTTGGGATTTCGCCGTCTCGCGAACGGTACTTCAAAGGTAACGTGTTAGGCCTAGACTTGGACAGAAAAGAAATGAAATAAAACGTGATTTCTCTGTTTTTGGTGATTTTTAGCGTTATTAAAGTAGTGAAATTACGAGTCGAATCTGGTTTGTGGCCTCTGGATGGAAAGCTACTGGATTGGAGGACTTTGTTCACAATTAACAATAACAAAAGATACCCCCCCCAATCAACCCGCCGGATTAATGGGCCTGGGGTACCGGCGGTCGTGAGACCAAAGTAAATGTATGTGCCAATTGGGATTCGCCGTTTTACGGATTACACCCCTAAAGGATTAGGCCGAGACCTTTGAAAACTTCGAAAAACCCCAATTTAAAAAAAAGTGCCATGGCAGATACTTTAGTCTCATGACCCCCGCCACAGGCCCCCTTAAACTGGGTATGTACTGTGACTGCAAACAAAGGCCTCCAATTTCCAAATTCCAAAATATCCAGATGACACGTACATTTATTTTGGTCTCGTGACCACCGCCACCAGGCCCCTTTGTAATTGTGAACCAGAGCCTACCATGTGTGTTTCATTGCTCTATCGTGTGCGTGTGGTGGTATGGTGTGGTCTGTATAATTTGCAAATGTAAGTTCGATTACATTTCGACGTATAGCGCGAGTAAGACGAACATTTATTTTGGATTCAGCGATATCATAAGTAAGCTCCGGTCGGACAAAGTGTTTCTCCGCGTGTGGTCCACGTGGTGAAAACCGTTTTCATGATAATGCTGTTATCTCGTTAAAGTAGATGTCCAACTCAAGAAGGTGATTAGACCCGAAATCAAGTGCCCTGAAATTCACATCAGTTGTGGAAAATGTGTTCGAGCAAATTATGTAAAACATTCATTCATTTCATCTGAGAAACTGTTTTATTGTGTACGGGGGTGAAGGCATGCAGAATGCAGATGCCAATATTTTACTGTTGTTTCAAGATTTTAAACGGTCACAAACCTACCTATTCAGATTTTTTTTTTAAAATTGGATATCTACATGCTGAACGTAATTCACGTTCAATCCACACAATGCGAGGCGGACTGATGGATTATAATTGCAACGTCGTTGGAAACGTTCGTTGATAGTTTCAAATTTCCACGGTGCAAAAAATGTGCCTGTTAGTGGAGTTTTCTTGCAGTAGCCTGCTTATGAAGGGTCCTCATTATCGTTTACACGCTCAGTTCTTCGAGTTTTATGTAAATAATTTGCCAATTCGAGGAACTTGGGTGCAGTTTCCACTTTTCTCGTTGTTCCTGGAATTGATAGAGAGGCTTGAGGTCAAGTGCATGTTTGCTTTTAAGGGAAAGGTTTAATCGAGGAGGAACATCCCATGCAAGGCTAGCTTCCAACCCAATGCAGAAACTGGCTTTTACAGCCTGTACCGATATTACGGCATTACGAATTAATGTAAGAAGTGTTTTTTTCCCCCCCACTCTTTTTTAGAATGGAGACTTTGGATTTCAACGATTTGATTTCGCCGACGTTTGGCTATCAACCGAAAGATGGACTCGACTTTGGCAGTTTTAACGTAAGACGGCTAATTCTGTTGGCATTTACAGAAACGTGCGTGACAGTTTCGTTGCGAACATGTGCCGAGCGGGAATAGGTTAATAACGGAGCTGCGAAGACACGAATCACGCTTGTTTTTTTGTTTACAAATGCTTATTTAACACTTTGAAAAGTACGGGCGAGGTATCGTTTAAGATTAGCTTTCGTGCACTTGATAAAACGTTGAAAGATGAGAGCGAAATGACAATTTTACGAAACACACTTAACTGCAAGAACTCTTTTTGCCCATTCTCTTTGTAAAATTCTGTTTTATTTGCAAGTATCGCGTGACACGCTGTTTTAAACTCTATCCTGGGATTTGAACCCTGGTCTCCCGAAAGCAAGGCGGACACGCAGCCACTGAGCCACCTTGCAATTCATTTCAATTAAATCGTGCGAGTATTTGAGAAGATCATCGAGAGTATCGTGTTTCAAATCGATAAATTAATCTATCCGGAAAAAAAATGCTTGTTTGTGTGCAACCAAAATTTATCAGAAGGCTGATTAATTTCAGTTGTGGATTATTTGATGGTTTGGTCGTGTTTGCTGCTTGAAAATGGCAGCTGTTCAATTCTTATTTTTGTTCAATCGCAGACCGAGTCGTTTGTATGGGAGGACGACTACGACACAATATTGGATTCTTTGATGTCCAGCATCAATGCTAATCTGGACTCGACTTCTCCGGACGTCTTGGGCGGAAGTAGCGGCACCAAGGTACGCGGCTGCGAATGCGAACGCGTGTTCGCTTGAAATTGGGTGGAAAAACTAGGTGACGAGTGCGAGTTCATTGGTGATGTTGCGTGTCTCTACTTAGGATAGCGATCTAGAAATTGCCAAAGAGGACTTTGACAAAGTGCTCAACCAATGGACAAAGCACTTGGGCAATGATTCGCTGCCTCGGGCGGCCGAAGGACTCGACGAGGTAGCAGCTCTGCCGTTCATCGAATCGTTGGCCGCTGACCTACTCAAAGATGGTGTTCCGGTGCCGAACGTCGAGGACGTTTTCCGAGCGTGCCAGAGCGCGAGTGCCGATGCATCGGCGATTCGCTCGTCGACGACGCAGGACGCGATACTTTCACCTAATACGCAGGCCGCACCAGGTAAGCTTCTCGTCCGAATCCTGCGTTCCAACGCGTTGCCGAAGGTTTCTTAAAATCGTTTGTTCAAATAGCGTTGGAAGCTACAGACGTCACGAGCTTACTGGAACAATTCGAAGCATCTGAAGGTTCGTGCCACGTACCTGGTTTATTGACGCTCGCGAATGTCTTAAAAGGAATCGAGGCCTGTCCACGCAGAACGCGTAATAATGATCGTCGGTTATGGTATGCTATTAAGAGGCCACTGTATGCCGCGAATTAGTTCTGCGGCTAAAAAAAAACGCGTTCTGTGTGGCCAGGCTTTTAGCGAAAGTCATTAACGAGTGTGGAAACGTGTAAAAACGTGGCTCATCGTGTTTGTTATTTTCCAGCCACCTTAAGTTTACAAGATGCTCCACGTTCGTTGCCTGACAAGCCAAAGCGCGCGAGGAAACCCAGGACCGCGAGTGCCAGATTCACTTTTTGTGCCGCGCCTCGAGATCCGGCGATTCGCGCTTACGTCCAAAGTAAACCCAAAGCTGTCGTCAACAAGCCGTCGAGCGAGATGGTCACCAAGCACAAACTGCCGCTAACTCAACTGCCCAGGTTTTCGATAATCCTAAAAAGGGACCCTCAAGTTTTCCCCCCGTTGCATAGTCAGACGCCCGAAATTGCGCTAAGAGACCACGACTATTGCGCTGTGATACCGCCGACCGTCGTCACGCAATTACCTGAAGCCCCGGCATCGGAGCTTCCTAGACAAGTGAGCTTGCTCAAAACCATCAGTAAACCAATAGCGGCGCTGGCGCCTCGGTCGACATCTGCGGTGCCTCCGGAATCGCTCTACTCCAAATTACCGGATTACTACACGTCGATCGTACCTCCGATCACCGTGAAAAGGGAAGGCGCGCTTTGCGGCCAAGACGGTAAAAGTGAATCGCCCGGGGACGATGCGGAGTCGGTGTATGACAAGCTTCCTTCCTACCTCACCACCTTTGCAACTGCCACTTTTCTGAATTCCTCGCCATCGCTGCAAAACTGTTGTACTAAAGCGGCGGAAGTTGGGAAGACGTCCAAGCTTCTCGGCGCTCGCGGCACTTTCGTTTTAAAAAAGGCCGCGAAAACGTCGTCGAAGGGACCGATCGGCAATAGAAGGAAGATTGAGGCGGAGGGCAAACCCGTCCCCGAGTGCCAAAGGGTCGAATACAAGGCGTGGCGGACGAAATCTCGTTCCCGCTCGCCCGACTACAAAGTGACGACGTCTGGCAAAAAAGACGCGGAGAAGCAAATAGGACAAAGGGGTCGACAACAGACTCGGTCGAGGGATACGTGTAGAAGGTGCAAATTTTCTGCTATTGCTCGTATCGTTAGTAGCGCTTGTACTCCCAAAACGTGGTGGTTTCCTCGTAGCGGGCTTTTTCCGTCCCAGTTGTTAAACCGATGCGGAAGCGATATCGCTCGGCAGAACTTGAGTATCTAATGCGGAGTTTCCTCACTGTTACTAGGCACACGTCGTCCCGCTCTCCTTCACATTCGGAGTCGTCTAGGTCCCAAAGCAGAAGCTGTAGCCCGTCTTCATCGGCGGTGTCTTCGCGCTCCGCATCGTCGAATTCGTCGTCGTCGTCGTCGTCGTCTTCCAGTGTATCGGGGTCTAGGTCGCGTTCGCCGTTGAGGCGCAACGTAAAGAGGAGCGGCTGTCAGCGGAAGCATAGTCAGGACATCAGGTAATTTTTGCCCGATTATTGGAATTTGTCGGCATGTTTCGTGAAAGCAGTTTTCCCCCAACAACTATGAAACCGCCCTAGTTGGGGGTAACAGGATCATAACGGTTTTTATTTGAATTTCGTTCGTTATGTATGAAAAAAAAACCCGCACATTTTCTAAAAAGTAGAAATGCGCTGGGTCCTAGTACCAGACCGATTTTGGTCGAACCGTTGGTTGGATTGGTCTTGTACTAGGACCTAGCACATTTCTACTTTTGGAAAATGTGCCGTTTGATTATACATAACGAATACCGTGATCAACCGTGGCTAAAATTATTCGAAGCGCGATGTAAAAACGAGTTGTTTTTTTTCCACGGTGGGCATGCGGTTTGATTTACCCTAAACGCGACAGTTCGTGCTATGGACACGCCGGACTGAATAATCAACATCATTTTGATTAAATTAGGTGTTGTTGTTGATTTCTTTACGTAAATTGGGACCACCGTTGTTAAAAGAAGTAGCTGGCTTTGGGCATGCGATAGCCACGGATGCAGTGTGTCCACCAGCATTTGCCGAGTATCGGTTTTGTTTTTTTCAACTTTCTGTCTTTGAAGTTGACATAAATCCAGTGTGTCCATGGTATTAGGCGATCCTCGAGCCAATTCCTGTGTGGCTAGTGTCCCATTAAGCTTCGAGACGTGATGCAGGGTTATGTTTATCGCCGTGAAGCAGTTGTAATCCCAAAAAAAAGCTACCATTTCGCGAGAACCTGAAATTCTAATCTTCTTCGCGATGTTCTTTACCATATCCAGGTCTCGATCGCAAGGCAGATTAAAATACGATAACGAAGAGAGAAAAATCGAAGAACAGAAAAAGCAAATTGTAATTACTCCGGATGACTCGATCGCCGTGAATTTTGCTCAACGAGCGTATGTTTGGTCGGGTGATTAAAAAATGGCGTCATTTTGCTCCCATTAGGAGGATCGAAGGGTCGTCCACGTAGGTAACGTTAAAGTGGGAACGACAAAAATGGATCTGATGAAGAGATTTCGCATTTTCGGTCCCATCGAAGACATTACGCTTCATTTTCGGGAACGTAACAGGTAGTTGGCAACTTGCAGTTTTTTTTTTAAATATTGAAGTTATGGTTTTGCCGATGTTTCTGCTCGAACAATGATGCATTGTGGTATTAGCGGATGTTTTCATTTCGTTACAAGTTAGAAATTTTACTACGCGCACCAGTGTTTTCACTCACTCTATTCACAATTTTGTTTTTAGGGATTGCTTCGGATTCATCACTTTCACGTACACGTGTGATGCCTTCGAAGCCTTGGAGCGTGAGTGTTTGCGTCATGTTTTTTTTTTTTTTAAAGTTTCGGTCCGGTAATTCACCGCGTCGAACCGATTTAATGTATGACGCGTGTTGCAGACGGAAACGATGATCCTTCTTGGCCTCAATACGAGCTATCTCTGGGCGGCAGGCGACTTTTTTGCTTGGAAAATTATTCAGATTTGGGTGAGTTCTTCCGACCTGTCTCGATAGTTTTTAAATCATTGGAATTTTCTATAAAAGTAGTGTAAAAAACTGGTGTTGATACACGTATATATCATGTCATATTTTTAACAAACCCAATCGTGTTCAATGCGGTCGATGATGAAACATCCGAGCCCACGTTTTTTGCCATCTTGCAGATTCCCTAAGTAGTAGGAAAAGGCCCCTCCCGTCGTCGTCGTCGCTGAGGAAAGGAGATGCTTTCGATTTTGACGATTTGCTGAAGGCGGCCAAAGACGAAATTCGACCAAAGCAGAGCTAGCTCCCCCTGATTGCCCGCGTGAAAAAGGTGTGCTGATAAAATGAAATAAAGAATTTAAATTTCAGGTAACGTTCGAATTTATCAGAATTTCGAGAAGCGACGGCGTTCTCGTGTGCTGGCGTTACGGCTATCTGGATTGTTACAAAAGCTGGACGTTACCGCGTAATGCAGCATTCTCGATAGTATTCACTCTCGAAGATGGATAGTACTTTGCTCGCTGTGTCCCATGACTCATTCTCCATGGGTGGGCACTGACGCGACTTTCTTTATGCGGGAAGGCGTGATCTATAAGCTGAATACTTCTGATTGGTCAAGGCTCGGGGCAGTCTTGCTTGAATCTGACCATAGATACGAAAGCGCCAATGCAACACGCGTTTAAAGAGTACTTTTGAGGTCTGGCACAATGCTGCTGCCACGTCCTCTGCGGGCCAACAACTAAACACCTCGCATGAATGTCTGTCGGAAAATACGGCGTATGACATTTTCTCCTTGCTCTCAGTTTAAATCGGTCGTAAAACGGATGTTATTCCCATCTAATGGCTGTGTAATTCGGTGTGATAATTTTCTGTGTTTTCGTATTTTTCGTCTCAGGACTCCCAATTATACCGAACGGCCCTTGAAACGGGGAAACCGTGACCAGCGGTCAGGACGTTTCTCCCATCATCCATTCCCTTTCCCACTGGCCTCCTGCGGTCTCCCTTGCGAACACTCCTGGTGGTAATATGATTGAAGCTTTGAATCCTGCCAAAAAAAAAAGCTTATTCTAATGCTCCGAGACTATGCAGCATTGCTCTCGGCCCCCTTTGCTCGACTCGAAGCGAACAGATGATCTTGAGTCACCACTCGAGACGTCGCTGAATTTTAAGCCGATGGGTAATGCTTCCGCGGTCATAGTGATACTCGGTTTCAGTCTGTTTCGTATAGTTGAAATTAATTACACGCGCACATTGAAAGTCAGGGAAGAGTTAAATGGGCAGGGAAATTTCAGGTTTTGTCTCAAAAATCTGGGAAATCCCTTATGAATGTGCACTGAGAAGCATCGTTTGTGACGCGATGTGATATACGATTTTTTATTTTTGTTTAAATATCATTATTTATAAGTAAATTTGGCTGCAACATTTGCCCAACATCCATGATGGTTAACTAGTTGGGTTTTTTTGGCAAAGTTTTGGTCAAGTTTCAGTTAACTGATGGAGCTGCACAGAAAGAACTAACATATGAATTGTTTATAGCGTGATATTGAGCGTTTATTTTACTGATGAAAATGCGGTTGCCGAGAAATTGCAAGAGTTGGAGAGTTTTTTGTACGACAGAATTAATTTTCAAAACGTCAGGGAAGTTTACTTGATTGGTCAGGGAACCGATTTCGTGAATTTTAGCACGAACCATGAGTTAGGAGTGTTCTCACGGTGAAGCCGAAACCAATCGCAGATATGGAGCTGGAAGCAGAGCTGGTGGGCAGAAGTTCAACTTAAGCCGCTGGAATTTTTTTTTTTTTTAAATAGTCCATTGTTGGATTGTGCGATTGGGGAATTTTTGAGCATCCATCTTGGGTTTCCAGAATCTTAGTCAAAACCTGCTCTTGTGTGGATTTTCATGAATTTCGAGTAATGAGGAAATGGCAGTTTTTAGAAGCAGTACGTTACATCGTTGCGGCCGGCATTACAAAAACCGAACTGACCAAACTCGTACGGCATCAAAACTGACTTTTTGATTTAATTTTCCGTCAGTTTTATTTTTATTAAATTTTGTTTCCCGGTTATGCTCGTCGCTTTCACGAATGCACTTCCTGCATTTTTAAAACAATCCTTTTTTTTTTTACTGCCACCGATTATTTTTATGTAAATGCTTCAGAAGCAGTTGCATAGCTCGTTCGTCATACTCTTTTTATAGTCTCGTCGGTTTCATGGCGTTCTACGAATTTATGATGCGATTGTGCCACTCGATATGCTAATCAACATTTCTGTGGACTTTCTTTTAATGTAAAAAAAAAGTTTCTGTTCGGTGCTGTCCATCAGTCGTTTGTCAGGTTCTCCGATTCCAGTGGCGCACCCTGGACATTCTTTTTTGGGGAGGAAGCAGTAAATTTTAAAGAAAAAAAATTGAGTTACAAATACGTGATTTTAGCCCGCAATTTAATACGAATCTTGCAAATTTAGGTTTCAAAATCAGGGGATTTTAGCCTCGACATTTTATAAATATTTGTCATTATTCAAAGAAATGCAGTAGACGAAAATTTTGGGGGAAAAAACGGATTAGAAATAATAGTAAAATAAGGCCGTTTCAGTTATCTAGTGTGAAATCATGGTCTGCTTTTGGCCGTCTGCATCTTTGTCTGATTCTCAATTCCTGAATGTTTTTAGGCGTTTGAATGTCAGCATTTCTTTAAAAAATATTACCTGCGTGAAAGGCTGTTTTTTTTTTTGATAATCATGAATTAGTTTTGTCCACATTCGAACGGACAAATTTACACCGGAAGTAGGTGTATAGTTTCGTACTTTTAAGGACACACTCCAGTGGGGGAAATATGCGCTTGAAACTAACGTTATACGTGGTAATTAATCAAAATGATGCCCTGAGAAGTGAGGTTATGGATCCCTCCTAATAATTCAACGTTGCATCCGTGGTTTTAATTGTCGGTCTTATTCGGTGCTGTTTTAACCGAGTGTAAGCGATAAAATAAACTAATTTTTTATAATTTTAACGTACACATATATCTTTATCTTGCCATTTTGCTAGTCCAAAATAATTAACCCAAATCTATAGATTGAATTTGAATGCCCACTTAAATTGCCTATGGCGCTCCCTTGACAGTATTTTTTTTTAAAATGGCTTAAAATGTAAGCTGAAGCCCATAAATGGAAAACTAGTTTTTCAAAAAAAAAAAAATAGTCAATTTAAAAAATATTAGCAAAGCGTGTAGGAATGTACTGTAGCCCAAATTCCACTATTGGAAAAGTAGCTGTTTTAAAAACAGGGTGGCGAACAAGTCCCAAAAAGTACTGACAAAATAAAAAAACCGTCCTAAATATTCTTTAAAAAGTCCTTAAACCACTTAACAATTTCAACATTGAAACCCTGCATGCAGTTTGACAACAATGCCTAATATAGAAGCTGCCTCGTTAAAATAGATTGATCAAAACTAATGTCAATCTTGTGTTATTGAATTAAACGCAAAAATGATTAAGGTATAAAATAACGCATCTTAAAAAATTTAATTTTTGAGGGGAAAAATAGTCCTAAAATTGCCCTAAATGTAAAAGTTGCCTCGTTAAAAAAGAATAATCAAAACTTAAAATTTTATTCTCGTATTGTTGTTGTAATAAACACAAACACGGATAAGGAATGAAATAATGCATCCTAAAAGTATTAGCCATTTGGAGATGAAAAAAAAACCTGAAATTTAATCTTAAAAAGTCCTAAATTTCCAATCCTGGAAATTGTTCGCCACCCTGTTTCCAGTCTGGAGGACGCCATATTGTCTGCTCCGAGCGGTAGCGGAAACGTTTGAATAGAAGGCGCGTGAGACGGCACGTTCTATTCTAGCGAGACAAAAAGTAGAACAAGATTCACGCTTTCAGGTTTCTTTAACTTTTACGAGTAGATGTAGATGGCGAGAGACTCGTTGAGACTTTTGATTAAAAACTAATTTGCCTCGGAGAAAAGCAATTTTCTCGTACGTAAAGGCAATATATATATATTTTTTTTTACAAACTCAATTTTGCGGGCAGCGGAGAAGAGGAAGAAGGAACGTTGCTTTTTAAAAGCCGTCAAAAATGGCGTCGGCAAGTTCGACGAGTGACTTTTATTGCGATTTCGCAGCTTGAATCCTCTGCGAAGAGTGGCAGCCAGGTAAAAGCAAAAGCAAATTCATCCTTACTTTCTACCGGCCCCTTTTTTTTTTTTTCCTTTCTGTTTGAGCCGACCAAGTTCATTAACTCTGAAGGCCGCCGGGCGAATGCTTATTATCGGATGCTACGTGTAGTTGTTGTTTATCGGATACACGCATCTCGGCGGGTCGGTTTTTTTTCTCTCTTGTTTATTTATTTTTCACCGCTAATAAGGATTTCTGTTTCATTGAAAAACACAATTCCA
>JAQIXS010002814.1:0-20763 GCA_034700785.1 Rossiulus vilnensis
ATCAAGTTTTTTTAATATAAATTCAATGAATAATCATTTATTAAATTCAATTAAGGTAGTTTTGTACTGCGTTTGACAACACAACACACAGAGTTTGTAATAATTTCAAACATTCATAACGGTTTCAATGTTGAATTGTTAAGCGGTTTTAGGACGTTTTTAAGAATATTTCATATTATTTAGAACATTAACGAACTTTTATTTTTTGATACTTTTTAGGACTTTTAGGACTTTGTTTGCTTCCCTGTTTTTAGGGAATGTTTCAGGGTATTCAGTAATCAGTACACGTATTTCTAAACATCCTTTTTTTATGAAAATGTTGACTGAAATCCATCGCTTGTGATGCGTCCACGAAAACACATTAATGATCAAGATTTCACAAATAAATAATGGCTATTACCATGCACTTCGTTGCTATTATTTCTAAAATCATTTCATGGAAATTGCAGCTACGTTGACCAAACGGTTGCCATAGCAACAGCCGATTAGGCTGAATTAGTTTCGAAAATTGTAGGATGAGCGAAAATGCTGTGTTCTTGTAAAAAAAGTAGCGGATTATAAACACATTAAATATCGTAAGTGAATTATTTGGGAAAAAAAGCTCACTAATTTAGGAACGTTTTTCAAAATATCAAATGTTTTTGAGAAATACCGTATCACTAGTTATTTTTATTTTTTTTTAAAAAAGTAGATCACAACTGTTCAACTTCAGTCAGCATTTGCATGAAAAAAATTATTTTCCAAATGATGTTGAGAATTTAGTTGAGAAAGTTTGGGAAGGGCGAAGTGTTTCTTTCCGTAAAAACAGGACCATAACAAAAAAATATTTCACGATTTTGTATAAAATATTTGTTTAAAAACAGGACATTATAAGCAAGTTAAATGCCACAAGCGAATGTTTTGGGGAAAAAAATCACTAATTTCAACCATATACATTTTTCGAAATAACAAATGTCTTGTAAATATTGTACATGTATTATCATTAAAATTCAACTATTTGTAAATTACAACTCCTTCCATTTCCATAGCATACACATATAAATAAACGAACCAATTATAAATTATGAAAATTCAAAATCGAAATTACAAAGAAAGAAATTATAATGCTTCTTAAAAAAACTATATCACAACTGAATTTCTTCAGACAACGTTTGCAGAAACAAATTTTGATAAAAACACATCACTAAATCCACCCTGTATTTTCAAAAAATCCAAGCATGTCCTGTGGCGCCCTCCAGGGCCAGAGTTTGTAAACTTATGACACACTAGTGTCGCTGCCTCCCGTTCGCTACGCCCAGGACACACGACACTCATCACGGGGGATCGATTTGAGGTAGAGCAATGGTGTCCGTTGCAACGGTACTCCTTGTGCCTCTACCTTTGGGTCCTTGGGTGAAGGATGTAAACCACACAATCAGGCCGATGGTCGAAAAATGACCTCCCTGCCGGCCACTGGTCAGATAGTGATGATGGAACACTTCGAAGACAATTACGAGACCACCGAAGAGGGTGAGTGCAACTTTGCTTTTGTTTTGGCTTTGTTGTGATGTAAACAAAGGCCGTCACCATGGCAACACGTGTTGGACACGTCACGTGCTACGAATGACCGGTGGTCAAGTCGTGTGACATCACGCGACCTCACAACTCAGTGGTCGTCCTAAGCGTATTCAGGGGTTAGAGTACGAGGGGTCATTTTCGGCACTTTCGGGACACCCGTCTGCGAATTTCGCCCAATTTGCGAAACTTGTAAAAAATTCGGAAAAAAAACACCGAGCAGATAAATATGAAATGAAAACAAAATGTGAATAATAAGAATTAGTTTTGCAGATTTCTTGATTCCGCAGTTTGACGCTAATTTCCGCGAATTCAAAAAAAATTTTTGCAAAACTTGCAAAAATAAATAAATAAGTCGGCCTATATGAAAATGAATGGAATAAAATAGAAATAAATAATGAGAATGATAAGAATTAGTTTCACTGATTTCCGTAGATTCTGTGAATTAACGGAATGGAATTAATTTCCGTAAATTTTAAAAATATCCTTTTTGCGAAAAATTGCCAGTAAAAAAAAGGAATTAAATAAATAAATGAAAATAAAACCAAGTAATTCGAATTATTAGAATTAATTTCGCCGATTTCCATAACATCGAATTGCTTTCACATTTGTGTTCGTGGATCACACAAACTGTCAACGCGAAATTAGTTTCCGTAAATTTTAAAAAAAGAGAAAGTTTGTGCGAAACTCGCAAAATGAGTAAATAAATAAATAAAAAGCTAATGCGAACAATTGGAATTTATTTCGCCAGTTTCCATCAAATGGAATTATTTTCACATTTTCTGTGGTGATTCCCTGAATTGGCAGAATTCGATAGCATCGATTTCACCACGTGAATTTATCGTTGAACTGGCATTTTTGGTTTGTGTGCTCATCTTCGGACGCCTCGATTCGCAAAATTTGGCCAATTTTGGGAATTAGTGCAACGAAATGCTACAATATTTACAAGTATACATGTCACTGTCGATAATTTCAAATTGAAAATTAGGGAAACGTAGCAAAACATGACATTCGATTTTAACGGCATTTCTGGGTTTTGCGTTCAGCTTCGGACTCCCTGATTCGCAAAATTTGGGAAAATTTGGGGAAAAGTTCTAAAGGCGTTGAAAATGTTCGGAACGGTTTTTCGAATTTGAAAACCTCATTTTTGACTTGTAATTATTTGCTAAGCTTATGAATTTTCCAAAAAAATTGGTTTTCAAAATTTTTTTTGGAAAATAAAGAACCTCGAAATTTGCCATTACAACGTCCACGCTTGCATCAATGATTTCAGAACTTCTACACTGTATACTTATCATCTATGTTATTAGAGATTTTAAACTTCTCTAGCATTCAGAACTCTCATTGTCGTCACCTGTGCTTTCAGAACTCATCGAGTTTGCCAAGATGATAGGCATCGAGCCGGACAAGGAGCCCCACCTGATGTGGATCGCCCGCGAGGGCATCCTGGCCGCCCTGCCCGAAGAATGGAAACCGTGGTAACGTTGCGAAACCGCACTCGCAACCAGTGCCCCGGCTCAGAATTCAGAGCTCACAGTGCCGTGGTTTGCCTTTCAGCCAAGACGAGGAAGGGGACATCTACTACTTCAACTTCCGCACCGGGCAGAGCAGCTGGGACCACCCCTGTGACGGGCACTACCGCGACATGGTGCAGAAGGAACGGATAAGCAGCGCTAAGTCGACACCGTCCCAAGCCAAGACATCGGCAGCCAAGGTAACGAGGTGTTCCGGAACGGGTGGTTGGCCCGAAGGGCAGAATAGCACCCTGGCAGTGGCGCAGAGGCACCCCGCTATCCTCGCGTTCAAAAAGGAACGACGAGGAGTAACGGGTAAACCGCGACGTTGCGGAACCTCGCCACTCAAAATGGCCCGAAGAAGTTTGGGGTTTGGACCTTTAGCCGGCGGAAGAAGAGGATGGTGGATAGTGCATGTCGTCAGGGACAGCGTGATAGGCCACAGTGCCGGAAAGGCAAAATGGCGCCCTGACCTCAGCGCACCCCACTATCCTGCGGGATCGGGAAAATATTTGCGGATCCCGATCCCATGCGAGAACACACCATGAACATGCAAAAGACTGATACCGGTAGAACGCTATAAGAGTCTGGAAGACCGCAGGCCTAGCGAAAGCTCCGATGACCCTCCATTTGCCGAAATTTGTTTGGAGAGTAGCGTTCAAAACTCATTGTCCTAGTTTCATTTTAAAGACACGAACATGGACCCGGTTGAGATTCCAACAGTGCTTGAATCATGGCGTATCAGTTTTTTGCATGTTCACGGAGTGTTCTCGCATGAGATGGGGAAACCACTTGTGGATCCGTGCCTAACTGACCGATGGTATTGTGCAGGGAAATGCGGCTCCTGGTCGACTCGAGAAGCGCTTGGGAAGTTTGGCACCGCTGAAGTCCCTGGAAACGTCGGTGAGTCCTCCCCACGCGATTGAAAGTCCGGCGCGTAATGCGCGGTCTCTGAATCCTTCGTGTCCGCAGGGAAGAAGCACGCCTCAGGGGTCTGTCGGTGGCCTGTCGAGGAACTTGTCCCCCGGGGAGCTCAACAGGTCCCAGAACAAGCTGGGGCCGCCAACGGTGAAGCAAGGTCGCTTGAACAGTGCTATGCTGAAGGATCCTTTTGGCTCAAAGTCCCCAAACTTGGTAGGCATCTCATTTTTACGCGCTTTCGGATTTTGTGTCTAGCGGTTTGAACAAAATGCTTTCGTCCAACAGGCAAGGGCGCCGCAGAGAAGCGTGCATTTCGACTTCAAACTGGACGACTCAGATCCTCTCAATTTGTCCTACGAGGTGAGTGCCGAAGAGAGTACTGCAAGTTGCTTTCTCAGTTTCGTTTGCACTGCGTCAACGTGACAGATTGCATGCGGGGTAGGTGGCGCTGTTGCAGAGTCCGGGTGGTTTCGCGCCCAATGGGCCAATGCCTACGTCTTGCAAATTCACCTTTGCAATGTTCCAGGAAACCGAATTGGATTTGTCGAAAAGCGCCCCGCTCTTGTCGAGCGACGACCCGCACAGCGAGGAGTTGGAAGACAGCGCCAAGTCGTCGGACAGGTTCGGACTCCTCGACGCATCGGATTTGGAGCCCGTTGGCAGCGTGAGCATCCCGAATTATAAAGACCCGTGCGAAAAACTTGCGCAGATTTCTGTAGAATTTAACTGTTCGGAAAAGTACCCAAATTTCTGAAGAATTGTGCAAAAACCTGCTTGAACATCTGCAGAATCGTGCGGGATCGTGCGGGAAAGCTGCCCAAAATTTCTGCAGATATCGTTCCGCAGGAAACCTCGCGAAATGTCTCCGGAATTGCCCCCCAAAAATGCCCAAATTTCTGCAAAAACCATTTCAACAGGATTGTGCGGAACAACCGCCCCCCATTTCTGGAGAAAAAACTGGCAGTGGAATCATTCTGCACAAATATTTCTTCAAAATTGTGCAGAAACCACTCCCACATTTCTGCATAAGCATTTCTACAGGATGGCGCAGAAGAAAAAAAACTGGCAAATCCCTCTGGAGAATTATTGTTCAACAAAAACTGCCAATTTCTTGCACAATTCTTCAGAATCGTCGTGACTTATATTCCAAACAATCTTCGCCAATTCACGATTGGACCTGTTCTTTCCCTCTTCCAGAAACCCGGCCTCACGAAGTCTCCATTGAAGCCGATTGCGCCGATATCCGACACCGGCAAGCTCGGCGGATTTGGCAGCCCGGCGAAAATGGACGCAGTTTTAGCCCCGATATCCAGGCAGCGCCCCCTCGTGGATGACGGCCGGGGATTGGAACCCCGCAAAGCGGCTACCACAGACTTCACCAAACTAGCCGTTGAACCACTGCTGAAGCCCTTGCCGGATGCCAAAGTGCCCACAGACACCAAAGAACTGATCGGTAAACCGGTTACGCCAATTCCCCGGAGGGAGCCACTGGGCAGCATACCAAAGGAAGCCAACACCGTTCCCAGTGCCATGAAAACCGATACAAATGCCCCTGAATCCAGAGACATTATAAAGCCGCAGCTCCCTGCTGCCAAAAGGGAAGGCGGTGGAGGACAGGAGACCAAACAAATCCAGCCGTTAGATAAAGGGGCCAAAGACATCGCTAACCTACCCAAAAATGAAAGTCCGCCCACTAAAGTTCAGGCTGATGGTGTTCAAACTCCGAAGCCAAATAACACAACTAGTGCAGGCGGTGATGCAGCCGTGCTCACGCATCCGGACAAGTCGATGGACAAATCAGAAGATTCCATCGACGCGGAGAGGCAAGCATTGAAAGCAGTCCGCAAGGAGGAAATTCGGTAATGATGCGATCTCAAAATGTCATCTGTTATGAAACTACCGTCTCGGGTTCCATTTTGAATTGTTCTTTCTAATTTGAAGAATAAGGTTTGAAAAAGTTAATTCAACTCACGAAGAACTAATCATGCTGGAATAATTGTTTAAATCCCTAATTCTACTTTTTAAACAAAAAATAAAAGGTCTTTAATTCATCCTTCAACTTTGACCTTTATAATGTCTCAAAATACGCAATTTGATTGTCAATTAATGATTAATTGAATGATTAGCAATAAAAATCATCCAAGGTCTTGTGTCTTTCAAGAGTTTACAAGGAAGCCCTGAGCAAGCAGTGCGAAGAACAGAAGCAGAAAATCAAAACCGAGCTGGACGATGCACAGAAGTCCAAAATGGAACAGATTAGGAACGAACACGAGAACCAGGAGCAGCAGCTAAAGTATGTGGATATTCTGAGTTGCGCGGTGCTTTTCGCTCCGCGGTGAATGACAAATGCTTAATTTGTGCTCAAGGAAGAATCTCGACGCGGAATTTTCAAAATTCCGCGAGGTGGCAGCGAAAGAAAAGGCGGAGAAGGAGAATAAGCTCAAGTCCGAGAACGCAGAGCAGCTCGAGAAGCTCAAACAGGAACTGGCAGCGGAGTTGGAAAAGCTGCGCGAGAAGAACGCGGCCGAGTTAGAAAAGCAGAGGCGCGCCCTCGCGGCTGCGCAAAAACTGGTAAGCAACCGGGAAATTTGAGGAAATGATTCCGGGGTAGTTTAAAAATGTGTTTTTCAAAATGTAGGAGATTGACAGGCTAAGGGCCCAAAACAGCAAACTGCTTGAAGACATTAAGGAGAAATCCGCCAAGGAACAGGAAGAGGTAAGGTTTTTGGATTGCATCCGGGCTTTCCGTAATTATTTACAGAAATGCCAATGGTGAGGTCCCGACTAGGCGATTTATCAGAATGTTTCTGATTTGTTGCGTTGAACTTGTTTAAAATTAGGCGTGGGCATTTCTTGGTGAAAAAAGAAATTGCAATTTATGAGAATCGGTTAGATTTCGCGAGTGGCGAGAATGACTGGGACGCTTTCCGAAACTGAAAATATTTGACCAATTTTTCAGGTTTGGAAAGCATCCCGGCCATTCTTAACTCTTCTTTAAATTTGACGAATCATTCTCAAAACGTTCAATATTTGTGTTCGATTTCGACAATTTTTTTTGCGAATTAGACAGATTTTTGAGGATTTTTGACAAATATTTGAGAATTTTAGACAGGTTTTTGGCAGTTTTTGACAATTCTCTAAATTAAGCACGATCATTCTCAAAAAGTTCAAAAAATATAATTTTGTTGAAAAACAATAGAGTATTTGAGAATTTATGACAGATTTTTGAGAATTTGTGACAAATTTTTGAGAATTTGTGACAAATTTTTGAGAATTTGTGACAAATTTTTGAGTATATTATTTAGATGTTTAAGAATTTTTGAGTTTTCAGAATTTAACAACATCATTCTCAAAATTCCGATTTCTCTTTCATCAGGAAATTCCTACATATAGCCAGACTGACAGGTTTTTCTTGCTTATCCTTCAATGATGCTACGCTTAATCATTCTATTCAATTGCCATAAGCTGTTATGGAACTTTCCGAATCTCTTTTTACTACCCCACGATTTTACCAATCATTGTTAGCTTTACAGAAAAACTGCAACTTATTAACAACTGCTGAAAGTTTCTGAAATATAAATGAATCGATTTCTGCATTTTCACGAAGTTTGAAATCTTGAAAATGCAGCTCATAAAATTATCGCAATGAATGAAAATTTGAACATCTCCCATCTGCAGCCATCCAAACAAATTTTTTTGAAAAATTCACAGATTTTCGAATACTTATTTTCGGCAAAATTGCAACCCTGGTGATAGACTAGTTACACTTGTATAGGAATGCCAAATCTGCACTTCGTTTGCTTTCCGTAACTCGTAAAATTGCAAGACTGCATTTTCACGGAATTTTGGGACAGTTTCAGAACTCCGCTAAGCAAGAGCTGGAAGACTTGAAGGCTGAGCACGAGTGCGAACTTGGGCAGCTTAAGCAGGCGCACGAGGAAGAGCTGGGGAAAAGAAAAGAGGACTTTGCAAAACAGGTGGAAGCCGTTCTAGCAGCTCTGGAAGCCGATAAGCGCAACGCCGTACGCGATTACGAGGCGCGGACGAAAGCGGAGCTCGATGGACTGTCCCTGGAGCGGAAGCGGCAAAGGGACCAGCTCGCGGCAGCCAGCCAACCGCAGGTGAGGAGACAGAACAGTGTCTGCAAGTTCAAAGCCGCAATTGCTGGAAAACCCGCTTTGCAATTCCAGGTCGAGAAGCCAGAAGCCCCAGAGGAGGATGCCGCCGCACCCGCCAGGTCGCGCTTGGAAGCCAAGCTGGCAGAAATGGAGGTGCACTTGCAAGCGTACCAAAACCGAATTAGAAACCTGGAAACTTTGATAGGCCGGCACGAGCACACAGCGCAGGAAGCCATGGCCGGTAAGGCGGAACAACCACATACCTCCGATCAGAAACCGAGTTTGGAAGGTGGCGAGAGTTGGTCCTCCGCAAGCGAGAGCAAAAAGCACGGCGGCAGACAGCTTAAAGAGGCGAAGGCTTCCAGACACGCAGCCCCCCAGAAGACCGTCGCGGTGCAAGTCCACCGCACCGACTCTGAGCCGGCCGTGGACGTCGACTCGGTGCCGGACTCGATGGAGTCTCTGGAGAGCGAGATCCTAAGCCGCGGTGGGTATTCTTCCGTCCCCTCAATTCATAAACTGCGGTGCTACGATCGATGTCTGATCCACATTTGCACCTCAGGCGATGACGACTCCAAGTGGCAGAAGCGCAACCAGAGGAACAAGGCGGTCATCCGCCCTGGGAGGAAATCCCGGACTCAGAAAAATGTAAGCGAAAGGAAACCACCGGTAATGCGGAAACTGGTTTTAATCAGTAAACCTATAATTCCCTTTCATCAACTAAACACGGTTGAAATTGATCGACTCGCAAGAAGAGTTTAACTGTTTCTGATCACGAGACTAGATGGACGAGGAAATTCAGAAGTTGACGAAGCAGATGAAGCTGACCTGTGGACGACTGGCCAAGCGGAAGGTCCAGCTGGAAAACGCCAAACTGAAACAAAGCACTCAGAAGGTACTGCCGTTTGTTCGCATGTCTGTTCCGGGTGACAAATCCTGCACAGTCTGTCATGGTGCCGATCACCTTCAGGAGGACCTGGACGAACCATCCCTGACGTCATCGATGGACACGATCCAGAACAGTGACGAGACGTTCACAGACTCGCTCAGCGAGACGGAGGAGAGCATATCCAGCGACAGCCTGATCACAACCGGATTGTCTTCCATGGGTAAGTTCAGGCATCCTATGCATCCCATGTTTCCTATTTTTTGTTTAATTGTCCTATAGTTTAGCAAAATAGCCTATATTTCCTATAATTTAATCATTTTATGAGGTCGTCATTTACGTTTTCTTGAATTTTGACAAATTGCAGGTATCTTTTTCTTCCTTCCTGTAATTCGTAAAGTTTCTAAGCACATTTCTTACAGGAATTTGACCCAAAATATTGGGTTGATCATTGCGGTTCGAAAAAACCCGCATCCTTTAGCGAATCATACGGCAAAATCCGTAATTTATAATTCAATTTTTCCAAATTGTTCACCTTCGGCGTTCCCATAATCAACGATATCCAAATTTGTACAGATTTTATTCCAACTGTTTTTTGTGTGTGCCTAAGGTGTTCCAATTCTTGATATTCCTCAGCCATTTCTTAGAAAAATGTGTGCCTGCATGCACATTTGCAATGAATTTTCGACATTTTTTAAAAGATCAAATTATTTGGCCAAATTCTAATCGAGTGCAATCAAATGCAACACTTAACAACGTTTGGGGTTTGTTCCAATTGCAGCTGATCTAAAAGGCGATTCGCACGGCCTGGACAAGTACGAGCGGAACAAGTACCTGTCCAGCTCCTTGCGGAAAATAAACTCCGAGCTGGAGGAATGCCTCAGCGACCTGGCCGCGCGGTGCAACAACTCCTCGCACTGGAGCCCACCGTGGAGGCCTTCCGGTAAATATTTTTACGCTAAATCTGATATTGCATTATCGGCTCCGTGTCTTTTCATCGCGAAAATGCCGCCATAGACTACCCAAACCCAACCTAACGGGGTTTACGGGAGTTGCACCCGTCTCAGGAGGCGCACCCAGGCGAGCAAGGCCACCAGACAGAGCTGGTCAGCTAACAAGAAGCTCAGCCGGGCACCAACGAAACGGAGTACAAGCATTACAAACCCGCAACCAACCTTACAGTGTGAGCTCCTCAGTTGCGAAACAAATTAATCTAGGCACCACCGGTAACAGGGATGACAAGAGTTATTGCTTACAGTGAACAACAACCCAAAGATCACACACCGATTTTGATAAAACTCATATCATTGCAAGAACCTTAAAAATGATGAACATGGACACTCATATTACCTGCAACCGTTTAGGTTAACAAGAGTTATTATTTTTTAAAGGTAACATTGACTTCTTTTGTTATTTTGTGGGCACTCTGGTACGCATGCTTTTCTGCAAAGTGGCAGAGCATTGCCATTGGGCCAATTGGTCCTCATTGGTATCCTGTGAAAATGCCGAATGCAAAACGGCGAATTGCAAATCAGCTGAATTAAAAAACGCGAATAGTTAATATTCCGAACGTAAAAACACCGTAGGTAATGTTAGACCATTATGTATAGAAAAATCGTTATAAATCGAAAATTGTGAAAATTAATACAACGTCGCATCGTATCGAAGTTTAATTTTGACTTGAAGATAAATCAATAAGAGAAAAACATCAATTTTAATTTTTTTCATAAATTAATAATAAAATAATAACTAAATAATTTACATTTTAAAAATTTGAAGTGGTTATTAAGTTTTATGACATCAATTACAACTAGAATTTCGATTTTTTGAGATAAATAAAACGAATATATGTATTAGAATTTACTTGAGTTTGATTCTGGCAAATTTCCTTACAGGTATTTCTAGAAATATGATTAAAGGAACGACGTAGGCAATTTTTTTTATAAAAAATACAAAATTTATTTACATTTATTTACAAGGTTTACTTGTATTTTTGCTGCTTATTTAAAAAAGCAGCAAAAATACAAGTAAACCTTAACGGCTACAGGTAATGTGGGTGTCCGTGTTCATCATTTAGAGATTTCTTGCATCAATATAAGTTTCATCAAAATCGACTAGTGATCTTTGGGTAGTGTTCCTTGTTAGAAATCCAAGCTGAAGTCTATGATTGATGATCCAGTTTTTTAATTGCTTTAATTGCTTAAAATAATACATACAGTAATTTCGGGCATGGCGAAAAGGGACGAGAAAGTAATTTTGCATTTCGATAAGGATGGAAGAATTAAGTTAATGATATAGGTATTTTATGTAGGATTTTTTTAGAAATGCAAGGTGATGAAATGCAATTATAGATTTACTTTTTTATAAGAACTTTATTTAGACGTTCTCTAAATAATAAATTGCCCTTGTTTAAACTTTAAATTAGTTACTTAATACTAGTAACATATTCAAACTGTTCTCAACAAACCCCTCTCTTTATTTTTAGACCTTTGCATGAGCTTAAACTGTTTTTAAGCAAGTTGCAATGCAATCATTAAATACATACATTATACATGAATGTCATGCCATAAGCTCTTGGGTTTAATGGAAGCTTCCATAGAAGTCCATTTGGAAAATCAATATCGATCAAGTAAAATAACAATTTGCAATTCGATTCGACACGTAGACCTTTCATTTCGGGCCATTTAGTGAATAAATTTGTTGATCTACATCAAGGTTAATTGCCGCGAATTAATTGAGTCACAAACTTTTGGAGCATTCCAAATTAGACGCATACATCGAGAACGAACAAACAATTATTGTACACTTTTTATGTGCAATGTCACCTTGCCATCAATTTAGGGCAGCCACTTCCGACCCGTTGGCTTGTTTGCCACACACTTCTGGAGAACATTGACCAGATTATTCTTGGGAATCGGGCTAATGGTTAGAATATCGCATCTGTTAGCAACAACTTGTCACAAATTACAATAAGCTTCATAATGTCCACAACATATCCATTTTCCGAGAGCCCCACCCAAGGACATAAAGGGCCAGTAATTATTAGATGAAGTACTGTAAATCGAAAGCAACATTACTAATCCAATATCGGTACCAGTAGAATCTGTGTTGTCTGTACACAATGCCAGTTGCCATTTGAGAAATTCAATTCCATTTTATAATACTGTAGTAATTACTTTATGATTACTTAGTAGGTTATTTGTCAAGAAACACATTTTTTGTGGGGGAACATGACATCGACAAACAAGTTGGCTTTCTTTCTTAAATAGCTGTACACTTTTAAAGACTATAAGTGTGACAATTATAAAGGCACTGAATCGTATAAATGGGCCAAAATATTCATAAAAAAGCCTAGGCTTCTTTGGAAATGATTGTAGAATTCCGATTGGATTATAGAAGCCACATTTATACATAAATGTGCATATTATGTATACTTGAAGCCAATACCGAAAATGCATTAGTTTCTGTACATGCAATTTATAATAGTCATTGTCATTGCATGGTCATTGTATAAAAAAACTTACCCCTACAAATAAAGACATGGATGCACTGACAGGTTGCGTGTGTACTTCTAGATTAGTGTGTTTTGTGCACAGCTTTTGATATACCTTTAAATGTTTAAAACACTACATTTTGTTGTTGTTATTGCTGCTTTAATAGGCATGCAACTTCAAATAAGTCATATCTATTCCAGGAAAATAAGTCCGTGATGATTACAAACAATTATTGTCTAACTTCATCGAAGAACTGCACAGGAAAACAGTTGTTGTCCTCTGTTAATTATTAATCGTAATTATGAGCCTTTCTCTCATTAGAAACACTTTCAACTTCAACAGAGAACTTCAACAATGTAAGAGTTCTCTATAGAAGACATCCTAAATTGGAAGGGTTGGTTCACAAAAATCGGACACTTATAGATTGGAAATAAATACAGGTAAGCAATTCTGGCGTCCAGCCCATCAATTACTCCAACTCACACGTCATTTTTATAATTAATTACCTGTTTAAACACTTAAAACCAAAATACTATAGGCCAACTTTTATTTCTTAACCATTCTAATTAACTATCAGAGAAATAGTCGAATGGTTTAAAATAGACGACGGTTATGTTAAATTTGACGTCATATCATATGTGACATTCGTTTAATTGACATTAGACGTCATTTAAAATAAACATAAATAGGCATTTATTAGGGATATTATGACATCGGTTTTGTGCCCTTCTTCTAGGGAAACTTACGATATTTCTGTCTAAATGAATCAACTAACATCACGTTAACCATCTATGCTACAGGGAACGTTATGTCAAAGCCAACAAATTCTTTTTAACTTTTGGTTTTCTTTACTGTCATTCAATACACTTTCACAAACCCATTGTATACAAAACGCCCTTTGTTTAAGGAAACGCCCCACTTAAGTTTACTCTCCTTGCAATTTTTTTTCTTTTATTTAAATGTTTTTTAATATTATGTAGCCCACAGGTGTATGCATGTGCTTGATTGAGTGTTACCATGAGTGCGCAACAGACCCTTTTTTAAACAAAAGGAAAATAATCGGCACACTTTACATTTGAAATAATATTATGCAGCTAATAAATGAGTAGAAAAGTTATATGAAATACGAAATACGAAATACGATTATAAAATGTTTTAAAAATACCATTTCAGTAAATAGATAAAAAGAATTGGGCTCATTGAAAAAGATGATATGAGATTCATTTACCATATGTAATGTTTAATTACACTTAAGATAAACTTGCAAATTTATAAACGTTTGTAAAGACAATATCTTACCACTAATGACTATATTATTGTTATAGTTAGATGTATGTGATCATTTAGATATACATTTATTTTGCATTTATTAAGATGAGCTAATTAATGCAAATAAGTTGCAGATGTGTATAAAATTAATGTTATCACTTACCTAAAATTCCTAATCGAAAATTAATGGTAACAACCACGACATCTCCATAGCTTGCAAGAACAGTGCCGTCATAAGGATTTCCAGAATTCCATTCGTACGATTCACCGTGAATATAAACCATCACAGGAAGTTGTCCTAAGTCTCTTCCAACTGAAAAATACCATAAACGCTTTTAATAAGTAAAACAAAAAAATTATTTGCCTAAATAATTAAAAATGCCAAACAACCCTTGTATTTGGTGAAGCAGATCATAGCTTATCAAATAAAAAGTAACGTGCATGTTTTGAACATGCATCACCATCAATTAATGCGCTTTGTCCTAAATGTTCTGAAACATTTTTCCAATTTACGGATTAGGAAGGTAAAAGCTAAACTAATAAACTATGTACATTTGTAAACTAATCAACTTTGTGTACAATTTAATTAACCAATTGCATTATCTGCGCATTCGAATAACTGCCACAACAGAGATCCCTAACCAGACATTTAATCAAAGTTAAACTGTAGCATTCGTAAGTTTAGTATGCAAACAAAAGTTATTAAGTTATTATAATAACCATTATTACGGTCAAGGTACATACATACATATGACTTGATTCTGGCAGGTTTGATTAACTATGTGCATATTTTCATTGAACTTACTACATTTAATTGGAACTAGCATAAACGAATTTTCAATTTGATGCATGTAAATTTCCAAATCCTTAAAATAGGCTACGATGTGAAATAACATTAGTTAACATAATTGAAGTTTTCCCAATTTTAATTTTTGCAACATACATTACCATGATTATTAGAATTATAATAATAACTAGTAGTCTTCCAAATATAAGTGCTGATAAAAATAAGCTGCACGCGAATTTTGAGGAATTTTATTATTTTTTTGTAAAACAAAATTCCCCTAAAACATGCGAACCTTTAGGCCCGCGTCCTGCGGTAACCCTAAACATAGGTTTAGTCTTCAGCTGCTAATTACTTTAGAATGTCTTACAGAATCCATTACCCATTCAATTAAACGTGCAACACATTAATGACACGGTTGGGCAATGTACAACAGTAGAATAAAAATTAGACGCGCTCAAGTGGGCAGCATATAAACTGAAGAAAAATTTGAAAACATGCACTTTTTATGGTGGATTGGTCCATTTTTCTTGCAAGGTAGAAGCAAATACACAGCGTGAATCAAACAAGTACACTACAACCTGGATATAAGCTAAACCTCTATAACTGGGATGAATATATCAGCCAGAGCATTTTACACCAAAAAACCCCTCTATAATGGGAGCTCATTTACCTTTTTAAGAGGTATAATTTTCCCTTGCTTCTACTTGCATATGTGGGAAGGATGAGCTATTTCACTTCTATAAGAGGGATTCAACTTGAATGCATGTCTGCACGAAATTAAGAAGCAATTAAATCGTTTGGAAGATAGACTTGAACACAAATATACATTATATCCAAAGGGGGCTTAACCATAATTATAAGGCGTCAATTTAAATAATGCACATGTGCACATTTCCAAAAAAACTCACCTCACATGTTGCCGTTTTTCAAAAGGAGACGACTAACATGTATTTTTATGATTGTTCTAGAATGCAACTTAGTAAAATATAAACGGCAGATCTTTTTATGCTAATTTCGAATCCTCAACCTCTTCAAATGAAGAAAGCACGTTCCCTTTAATCATTTCAGTAAGTGGGACCCGTTAATTGGAAACTCGGATAGGTGGGAATTTGGTAGTTCCCGTGAGATCCCTCTTTCCTATTGAGGTTCATTCGTATTGCTAATTTTTGGTTTACAATGAAATATGCAAGGGTACTTCCTTAGTTTGGTGCTTGGGGGTTGCAAGGCTGTGGAAAGTGTAAAAAAGTTATTGTTCATCGAAGGGATTATGAATGCAGATCGACATTTTCTGGAGCTATTTTATGCAACGTGCTGTTAAACCTGTATAGACGTTATTTGTGTTCTAGCAGGACAACGAACTCAAGTAAACACACCTCAAGACACAAGAATAACTACTGTATAATGCACCTCATCAACTAAAACACCTTTCAATAACCATATACAACACTAATCCTATACAAAACCTGTGGACTTTGTTGAACTCTAAAAAATAAAGATATCCAAAACGGGAGAACTGAAAAACGTCTGGCAGAAGAATGGGGGAAATGTCCAATAAAATCACACAAAATCTATATTTTTTTCCTATGCAAAGAAGATTCCAGGCAATTATTGATGTAAATCCAGCAGGGTTTTATTTTGTAATCAGAAGTACACATAAGATATTCTTAAATGTTGAATTGAAAAAAACTCTGGCTAGAAAAATGGGGAACATATCTTATGAGACCCCAAAGACTAATTTTTATGCCAAGAAGGCAACAAGGTATAATTAAAACAAGTGAATTGCATTCAAAATATTGAATCATTGTTAATCTGTGCCATATGCAGTTAAATATGAATGACTGCCAATACGTTTTTACATGTTTCACTTATTTATTGGTTTTTTTATATTACAAAACAATCATGTTTATTTTCTTTACTTTCTGATATTCAAATAGCCTTCATGATTTTCAGCTTAAATTTGTTTTCAGCCAATATTTCGTGAAAAAGCGTTATATTGATTCAATTTATATATTATTTCTCATAAAGATTATAGACGTTCTGTTTGTGAAGTACAGTGTGTATTTCTGAGTAAGAGGAAACCAGTTAGTGCGGCTTGCAATATATACTACAGAAACAGGCTTTGTAATATAAATGTCACTGACTTCTTTACTTACAAACACCTAACATTGACACCAACATTGTTCATAATGCATCAAACGCATCAATGTTTCTGACAATATCAATTACTTATTTAGGTTGGACTACTGGAAAGCAACTGGTTTTTGGCAGGTTAGCGGATATCACAAATCACAATGAGTTTCATTAATGATGCTGATATGTATTAGATAACTGTGGTTTTCTCTTACTTAGAAATATACACTGTACTTCATCAAAGAGAACGTCTATAATATTTATGACAAATACAAATACTTAAGCATCAAGGCGGAGCCAAAATGATGCCTAACATGCAAATAAATTACACATTTTTGTTCAAATATTGTATTTATTATAATTGCTAAATTTATTTTTTTCCGTGCGGAACTGTTCATCCACCAGTTATTTATTCTAATTTTAAAATGCCGCGTTAATTTATTTAAGTTTAAGAAAAATGAATAAATTATTACACAACCTTTTTTCGGAGGCTTCATTTAGAAGAAAAACTCGTATTCAGAGATGGCGTTACGGGTATATATGTTGAAATGTTTCAATTTTTTATTCATAAAAACCGGACATTTTTAAATTTTAGAACAATAACTTAGACCCTATAGCGATTTTATTTGTTTGCATCTGGTATTTTTACTGGAAAGTTTGGCATCCATAATAGATGCTTTCAGTAGTTTCAACAGTTGGAGTGGTTGTTATAATCTAATTAAGGAGTTAAATCATGCATTAAGTCTGCTTGCTCATGAAATTCGTTTTCCATCGGGAATTACTCTCTGCTTACCATTTATGTCCTTGGTGTACATGCTGAAAGGTTGGTGCTAGTGCTTAGTCCTGGCACAAGAAGCACAATCTACCATGGGTAATTGAATTGAAAATTAATCATGGAGAGAAAAACGAATAACAATTAAGTCGTTTGGAACTGTTGGAGGAAAGGCATGAGCATTAGCCGTCATTAAAGCAGCAGGACTCATTATGAATCTATGAGCAAATCTTCTTTGGGACTTAAATGAGCTCCAGTAACTTTGTTTGCAATGTAATATTTGTAGTTTTCCACAATGAACAAAGTTCTATCGCCATCTCTAAGCATTCTGATCAACTTGGGGTGGCAATAAAGATGTTTCATTGTTTCCTTATTAATTAGAGGAATTGATAAGAATATAAAAGAACACCCCATTATAATTCGATAATCCAGTTTTCAATACACTTCAACATTTTTACATAAATGGTACCATAAATGGTAAAGGGTTCATTAAATGCAATACATTTCTTTTTACGTTTACAATTGTACTGAATTGACACAATCAAATTACTACATTTGCTTAATGTGATTTGTAGCTGAAAATATGATGTTCCATTATATTTTTAACTGCAAATCTGCAAAGTAAGTTATTAGTCAGGAGACTTATTTCTATAATTGTGTCATGCGTTCATGAATGCTGTTTCACTAGACCGCGTCTTTAAATGAATCATCGTGTTATTATAAATTATGTTATCTAAGATTATAAAAACAAATATGTTTTGGAAACAGAACGATAATTATCTGCATTCTGTTCAGAACTATATTTAAATATTTAGCAGAAGCATGCATCTGCTCATTCCTAGTGTACAACTGATCCAGAATCACAAATTTAAACAAATAATTATCCTTGTTTCTTCAACATTGAATTATTGAAAAGTACTTAGTCACTAGGAAAATCAGCGGCGACCTTCTTTATTTACGTCATCATGCAATGGTTGGTAAATCGTAAAGTGATTTTTGTCGAATAAAGCTATTTTTTATCTTGAAAACATATAAGGGAAAATCTCCTCCCCCATAAATATGTTCTAGCTGTTGTTGAATTTGCGACATGCAACAGGGCAAAATAGGCATAATATTTTGGCAAAATCAACTTCACGTATACAAATAAATATTTATCCTAATGAGGTTTTTAAGATTTTAGCAGAGAAGCGTAGCAAATGAAATTCTGCCTTATTACAATTTTATTTTCAATTATAATTGTATTCAAAGGTCCAGTTGTAATTTTAATCCCTTGTCTTGTCTAGAAAATATCATAAGTCAAATACCAAAATACCAGAAGTCAGCTCTGCTTGCACAACTGGGCATGGGGTCTTAAAATGAGGGCTTCACTCCAAGGCATCAATCACTCACCCATATAGAAAAAAAAAATTCGTTCAGGTTGCTTATCAATCAAAATATTTCAAAAACGTATAAAAGTAGTGTCAAACAAGTCTTCCACATGCAATACGAGGATGTCACCAAAAGTGACCTTATGTATTGTAAAAAATTGTCATTCTGAATTATAATTGTAAATCAAGCCATCAAACCATTACTGAACTTTGAGCAATCGTTCTAAATTAATCGTTGCAGAGAAAGTCGATAGTAGTCTAAAACCGCTTAATTTGGCACTAAGAAACTAAGAACTAAAGAAAGCATTTAATGTGCATTACTACACTGCCAAGCTGTGTAGCAATGCCCCTTACAGGCTCTGGGTGACTTCGCTAGCATGTTGTGAAGCTGTGCAGCAGTGCCACCATGCCAAGAATTTAACATTTAAGACTTAACTTTTAAGCCATTCTCGCTCGCCCTGTGTTTTACGGGCATTTTAATGGGTATTTTTGAATAAGAAATCAACATCCTTTAATAATAATTATAATAATAATAACATACATCTATAAGTATAGTATATTTATTTCAGAATGACAAGTGACAATCCCTTATGAGAGAACTTCTGTACCTAGCTGATATAAGGCGACTGACCTACTACACTGAAGTACGAAAGCAGTCTTACATAACGCACACATCGAGATGTAACTATAACGTAAGCATGCAGAATGGTCCCAAGAGGCTCATAAATCAATAGGTTATTTATGCACATAGTAGGCCTATGCTTGCCTAAAAGAGCGTTTGAAATTGCTTTAGTACACACTGAAACAGAACGTTTTTAAGCTAGCTGGCAACATTTTTCGCAGCTTGAGAATTCGAAAACACTATAGTGGGTTGAAAAAAAGCTCGTGGGAATTTCGAAAACTGTTTAAATAAAAGCCCCTGAGGAAAAAGAACGAGTGGGTTTACCCAGCCCATCGTTTTAACAATGGATGAACACCAAGAAGATGAATGGCGCTAGTTGTATTAGCGCCCAATATGCACGGTCAATATTTGTCGTAAATGACAAACAGCCTCGTTGGCCGCTGATTTCCATCTTCCCTTTTTCTTGGCCAAAAAGCATGGACATAAATCTGGTTAAGCATCTTCTGGCAAGCGGCAACTGCGAAAATCCTCGAGACTAGGGATACCATTTGAGGGATTTGCTGACAAAAACCGGTGACTGCGCTCCGCTCATGTTTGTCAAGTCATTACCGGCGTGTGAATGTGTCAGAATTGGCAACCGTGGAGCTCTGCGAACGTTGATCAGGGCAATCCTCATGAGCCAGACAGAAAATCATTTCAGTCTCCAAAGCTTAATATGATTAAACAAGCAAACGAGGGCCACTCAGTATGGGTTCAAAAGTAGTTAAAAAAGTAAGTGCATTAAAACAACAGACATGTTTTGCATCGCCTCATCTTGTCCTTGAATCAAGCATGCACTGGGTATTATAGGACGCCACAGTGGAATATCGAAGACTGCTGAGGCTGGAGAAGTTATAGTTTTAAATATCGTAATAAAAATGTCTTTTTTGTGACATTTGGGAAACTGATTAAAAGGTTGGTCACTATGGGTGCCTATGATTTTATTTTTGTTGGATAATTAAAGAGTTGAAAATCAAAAGGATCGAAGTGCAAAATGTGTCTGTAAGGTACTTGGGGTACTTCGCATTAAGCATGGAGAATCTAAAGCGATTTATCTGATGCCATTTTACCCAGAATATTGTTTGGCTTGGTTCATGCTCAACTGCATGCTCGTTGCTTTCTTTAATTATTATCAGAAAGCATCCTTTTGGGGGAAAACATTGATTGCAAACATGTGGCAACCAAGCTAATCGTAAACTGATTGAGCAATGTCACCTTGTATCACTTTAAATTAGTTAGGAACAGTGGTGTAGTGCTACATTTTTTTTTACCGGAACGCTCTTGTACAGG
>JAQIXS010002815.1:0-20758 GCA_034700785.1 Rossiulus vilnensis
AATCCCAGTTCGAGTATTCGAATATTCGAATATATTCGAACATTCGATAATTGATATTCGAAAAGCACAGCACTAGTCGGATGGACGTGGATTTAATGTTTGATCTCACTTACAGAGGTAAACTGCTGTTGTAGCCTTATCCCAATTAAAGAGGTTAAAGAATTCCGCTATATGTGATGTATGCAGGTGTCATATCTTCCCACTCGTTGTTTAGCGTTAAAGGTTCAGATTATTTTCGAGCTTAAAATCCGCCGAATTTCGAAGGATTAAAACGTGGATTAAACTAACGTTCAAATGAAGACGATTATTTGGAAATGATTTCGGATCATATGGGCGCCAAAAACGTCGATGGATTCTTTGGTTTTTTTAAAAATATTTCTTTCTTAATGCTAGTCCATTTTTTTTAACCATCTGTGCTAATGAGTTGTTTGAGCTTTTGTTTCGTTAGCGTAATCGGATAAGAGCTTGTCAGAAATGTTAAAATGTCATTGTCTTCGTTTATTGTTGGTGACAATCAACGCGCCTCCGTTTTTTATTGAGACGAAACTGAACCGGAAGTGGTCGGGTGGCCATGCTTCAGGTGGACGGAAGGAAGGAAGGAGAATGAGACGTCGATGGCATTGAGGTCGTGGACAGGTCTAGAGGTAAAATAGGACACATCGTGAGAATAGGACATTAATGGTCCTATAATTTCTGGAAAAAAACAATGAATTTCTTTGAAATCTCCTGTTGACTTTTACATTTTTGGACGATTTGCAAATGTAATTTCAAAAATAATTATTACTTAGAAATTTCTGTGAAAATCGTACTGTATTTAGAAGTCATTGTTGTGGTATCGTATGGATATTGGTACTTAAAACTTCACCAACTTTAAATTCATATTCCAAATTCATCCAAATATTGAACTTTTATAAAATTCGTTATTATTCCACCTCGCACAGAGGGCGCTGTTTAATATTTCGGAGCCTTTTATTTACGTTCTGGTTCAAATTCTTCACGCCTGTTTCGCCTTATTTTAGCTGCTTTTCTCTTTTTCTTTAGTTTTTTTTAGGGTTATAAAAAGGTTCTTAGTCTGATCGATGCTCGCATGTATTGGCGGGAGAAAAAAGAAAACGCCATCTGGATTAGTTTTGAGTGAATTTGAGATGAGGGCAAATCGGAAATGAAATTTTAAAAAATCTGAAAAGCTGTTTTATTCGGGGAAGCCCAACCTATTCTGAATACGTTTTTAACTCTTGACAGGTTCGAGCCAATTCGATTTTTTTAAAACCTCCTATTATCAGAGAAAGAAATACTGTACTTTGCAATAAGAAAGAATTGAGGCGGTTACCACCTGTTCTGATGGCTGGTCAATTGAAAATGTTATCGAATGCTTGAAATGTTACTTACCCTTAAACACATGTCTCCGTTGGCCTTTTTATGGGTCTTTTAGATTCATTTAGGTAAGTCTTTTGTCGTGTCCTTCATGGATATTTTTCCAGTTGTTTTTGATGGAGGTTTGACATGTCAATTGATGGATTTTTGGGGAAATTGGGATGTTCGGCATGTGCTTTGGTCGGTATTTAGACATGTCTTTTAATGGTTACTTCACCTGCTTTGATGATTTCTTGACGTGGCTTTTGATGGGTCTATTGACATGTGTTTAGATGGGTCTTTTGACATGTTTAGATGGGTCTTTTGACATGTTTAGATGGGCCTTTTGACATGTTTTATAGGTCTTTTGAGATACCATGAAACATGTCTAGGATGGTTACTTTACGTCACTTGACTTTTGATGGGTGTTTTGACATGTTTTGTTGTTTTTTTACATGTCGTTTGATGGGTCTTTTGACATGTCTTGTTAAAGGTCTTTGACATGTCTTTTGATCGGTGTTTGACATTTCTTTTGAAGGGTCTTTAGCATGTCGTTTGACATGTTTTTGATACGTTTTTGACATTTCTTATGATGGGTCTTTGGTACATGTCTTTTGCCATGTCGTTGATGAGTCTTTTTACTTTTATGATTGATCGGTGTTTGCTATATATATAATACATGCCTTCAAGGAATTTTTGACATGTCATTAATGAATTCGATTGGTTTTTGATTCGTCGTGCCTTATAATCCGCGATCGCGTGGGTCGCCCAATAATCACCAATAAACATACAACCTTTTTTCTTGAAGGTTATTGAATTTAATGCTTGTTTTTTTGTAGATTTGAGTTTTTTATGGTCTTTTTTTTGACGTCAGTTCCTAGTTGAATAAAATTCTTAAGATTTTCGTAAATTCATTTAGGCCTACAGTGCTTTACATAATTACTCGATTTCATTAGTCATCCAAAGTAAAAAATTCCCTTACATACTGCATCTTCCACCAAAAAAAATCATTAAATTCATCGTGTTATTAAAAGGTTTTCATCATATCAACCAACAATGCTGGAAATTTTTTTAATTAAACGCATTCATTCGCCGGTCAATACATATTCGTTGTTTCGCAAAAAATGAAACACTTGTTTGTGTTTTGCTTTCCCCCGAATTGTTTAGCTCTAGTCGAAGTTAAATATGAATTTCTGGTAAAATTCGTTGATCAGAAAAGTCGCCCTTGGGTTAGTCAGTAAAACGTAATAAAATCAGAACTGCGAAAGATTTTTCAATAACATTCATCATTTTATTCATGTTTGTGAAATCTCGAAATCAGCTCTTTAGCTTTCGCAATTTTCTTAAGTTGAAATTTTCCGCTAGCAATTTTCGCGAGAAAATAACAAAACGTTTCGTGAAATAAAAATGCTATCGCAGATTTGCATAAACTGACTTTGTTTCGCCAGCAAAATGATTTTTTTTATGTAAACTAGGCTTTTAGGCCACATTTTCAATAAAGTCTGAACTTACTTCTAGGTTTTTTCTTCTTTTCTTCACTAAAGTGAATTTTTTTAAATCGATTTTTGAGCAAATATTTTATCAAAAAATTCAACGTAACTAGCCTCGAACCATTTTGACGCTTAAGATAAAAGTCAACATACATGAAAGAATATGGATTATGTTAAGTGTTAATTAAAATTCTTTCAAAATTATTCCAATTTTTTTAAAAATTTTACTCAATCTCTGTTGTAATTCATATGAAACATAATAATACAGGGTCCCCACTGACCTGGAAAACATGGAATTGTCAGGGAAGTAGGGACAGCCTGAAAAGGCCAGGGAATTTTCAAATTTTTATGCAAAAGTCAGGGAAATTTAATCGGGTAAAATGCCAGTCATAAATTGCCATAATCTCCAATGATTATTTGGTTGTGATACTGCTCAAAAGAGGGCGTATCTAGTCAGTTTAATTATAGGGAATTCCCCTATAATTCCTCTATATAAAAATATCTGTAATTGATAGATTTTGTTTCCGTCTTATGTTATTAATATATGTGGTATATTTTGAGAAATGTTTTACAAAAATCTGGAAAATTCAGGGAATTTGGAGCTGTATACTTCGCTATTTGTTTACAACTACATTGCACAGTAGTAATTTATGATAATGTTAGATATGAGGAAATTTAATAAACCGAAATTTTTTATCAATTAAATCTTTATCAATATGTCTATAAATAATACTTTTAGTTCACAAACAGGGTGTTCATAAACAACCCCTAAGCGAATGATTAAGTTGAATATCCCTCATCATCAATCCCTAATAAAAATAACAAAATATCTGCTGACGCACCCTGTAAACAATGTCTTTAAAAATTGATCATTATTGCCTGTAGTGACGTCACGACCTTTGATGTCATTTTAATGGACCCCTACGTATAATAAGCTCGATTTTTTTGTTTACCGCAAGCCGCATTTATCGACTCAAAAGCACCCGGTTGGATGATTTAAGGGCCGTCGTCAAACGGTTAGGGAAAACGAAACCCTAACTCGGTAGCCTATGGCCCACGCCCACCCCTTATTCCCAACCAGGTTTAACTGTTTTCCCCCCCATTTTTTTTAGTTGTTTTTTTAATATGGTGTTATGGCTGCTGCCGAGAAGGGAAATTATTACGAAAATAACTCTTATCTCGATTTATTATTCGTTGATGATCACGATCGATAATCACGCATTCTTGAACGCGCCGCCAGGGTGTGACACCGCAGGTTGAGGTTAACCTTAAATGGGAAACATTGTTTTGTTGTGAAATTGTGTTATTTGTACACGTTTATTTTTGAAGCACTATCCTATTCCTGGTCAGGGATTAATTTAGTCAATTGCAAACGCAATTCACTAAACGTTCTAATATTATTCGAATCGGGTGATATCATGGATACAAAGTAATTGTTATGAATTTGGTTTGTAAGCATCGAAATTCTGTCACACTCTGGTAGGCAAAATTAACCTAAATATTTCAAGGATATTGGAAGATACTTCAGGAAGGTTTCATTTATATTAAAATCCCTTGAACTTAAAATGCTGTAAGTGATTCTTACTTGAACGAGTATAACATCAAAATATTTCACCTATTATTTTTTTCGTATCTATTTTTATTAAAATGAATACAATTCCATTTATGTTAACATTTTACAATTGAAATTATGGACAAATAGAACATCAACATAATCTTTTAATCTCAATTTGTATTAAAAATTCAAACAAAATAAAAGTTAATAGACAAAAAATAAATGAAAGTTTTATGGGCGAAAGTATTATGGCGTCATAATATTTTAAGAATTATTTTTATTCTTAATTTTTATTTTAAAAAATTCCTTATAAAAACGAAAAGTCGATAAAAATAAATAACAAAAATACAAAAAGCATTACCTTATTGTTTTTGCAAGTTTTTTGGAAGAAATAAACTAAAAATCTTAAAACTTTGTAATTATGTCGGTTAATAATATAATCGGATGAGTAATTTAATAATTGAATAAAAGCTATAATGTCTCGTGTAATATTCCTAATATAATTACATGTACCTTATAATGAGCAGCATAACTTCGCTGTTTGTACGTTTTAGGACAGAGTACGTTTTAGTATTTAATTTTTTATACTTATTACGTGCAATTTATTGTTATTCAAATTTATTTTCATCTTCTATTCTAGTGTCATTCTTTCCGATCTCAATCACATTTGAGAAGGAATCTTAAAAGAAATTATTAATTCGTTTTTTTCCCCCTCATCTCATTTTGCTTGTGCTTCCGGTGCGTGTAATTGTACGGCTCACGTGACTGCCACCTGGCTGACTTCCGGTGCCGCCATCTTCGTTCGTTTCGCTCATTCTTCTCTGCCTATTGTTATTCCGCTCCATCGCTCCTTTGCCACTTGAATATATCTCGATTTTATTGATTTACAGGCTTTTTAAAACCACGCTAGATTATTATTAACTGATTTCACTTCACCTAAAGTGCGTTTAAAGTCGCTCATTGATTGATTGGGTCGAGAACGATATTAAATTGCGATCGGCATTGTTTTGACGACCCACGCAAATATGACGTAGTAAAAGGGATAGAAAATAAACGAAAAAGACCGAAACAAAAAAATAGGAAAGGGCTTTTTGGGTTTTTTCTTGGGGGGTCTAAGCGCGTCATGGCAAATTTATCGAAGCCGATGATGAGGGGGGCAGAGATAAATGAAATGTGAAAGCGGAAAATCAAAGTGGATTTAAATAAGGATAAACACAATGAAAAATTGGATTGGAAGTAAATTGAATTTTAAGTTTGAACAACACAAATTTGCAATAGGATTCAGTCGTGAGAGTGGCTATGGGATTTAAACAGATTTTAAACAAAGGAATAGTTTTCTTAAGGCAGATCTTTAAAATGCTTTTTATGAGCGATGAAAGTGTTGTTTTTCTTTCAATAAATATTGAAATGTTAAATTAAATTCTTATAATTGTTCACCTGAATATTATCTAGTGAGTGGACCGGCGTAACACTAATAAATGACTGTTCAAGGACTTCAGTCCCAAGGTTTCCAAGACGTTAGTAAAGCGTTATTTTAAGTATTTATTTTGAATTTTCTCAACTTAAATTTAATTGTATTGCGCATGTAGATGAACTAATTGCGATAAGTAAATATTTCCGATAAATTTGTTGCTGGGTGTCTAATTAGGCAAACCTTGAAGAAAAACGTATACAAAAGGAAAACAAATTACCAAAAAAAAAATGAAAATCATTTATTAAAATAGATAATTTGAACTTATTATAGTCTAAATATTGAAACAATTAAAATAATAATAATAATGGCGATGTTATTAAAAATAATGACAATAAATGTGATACATGCATAATTTTAGTAATTTTAAATTAACTTTATTAATGCTAGCTGTCTAAGAAGGCAGTGAACAACTACTAACAAATAAACATTAATACAAATAATGATAAATAACTAAAGAGGTTATGTGGACAATTATTTTAAGCCTATTTTGCGTGATGTCATAATAAGCATGGAATATAACTCCGGAATAAATGTTAAATCAATTGGGGAAGCAAACAAATATGACAATCTCATCGAAAAGTCAATTTATTTATTTTAGAAAATATACCCTCTATGAGGTAAAATTCTCTGGAAAATTGTCACCAATTAGGCAACCACGCATGACAATAAAGTTAGTAGTGTTTGCCTAACTTCGTAGTTCATTAATCGCCATCATTAGCAGATTGAGGAAGCTAGAACTGAGACCGGAAAAAAAAACATACAGGCCGGAAACTTCCGGAAGCGAATCAGGGACCAGTGGAAGTGAGCGGCGGTGGCGCTGTTCGCTAACGGTTAGGATTTCTCTTACCGGTTAGGATTACGCAAAAAAAAACTAAGTTAAACTGAGTTTAAAAATGGTCTTCAAATGTCTGAAATGGCCTGCAAATGTGATTTAAGTCCGTTTTTAAGCTCCGGGACATTGTTTTAACTGGACTGAACTTTGGAAAGGAAGTGCAAACAACGTCATAACCATATACTAAATTAGCACACACCTGGATAACTACGTCCGGGCCATATATGGGCTCAATGAGGCCAGGTTCCCCTCGATATTATTACATGTATTATTATTATAATAAAGCTAGGAATATACGTTTTAATGAATTAATTTCCATAGCAATTTTGGGCTCCATTTTGTATTGAAAAGTAATCATAAGTAAATCTCGCCCGGATTTGTCGTCCGCCTTGCCGAGATGGAAAACTTGATTAGTTTTTTATATGTTGATTATTAAATCATGGGTAATTTAATTTGCACAGCCGAAAAAAAGTCATATTGGGAGACACGATGAAAATTAGCATATATTTTTTTTTCTTCTTTTTTGCATAATACAAATATAGGCCTAGCAAAGGTGGCGTGTTTAGTGTTGAAATGCCACGTTTTACAACCTGGTGGCTATTTTTAGCATGGACTAAAAATAGGACACGCAGACCATTCCATATTTACGTTTTGATATTTTACTCTCCGATATATTTTACGCGATATTTCCTCAACGCCATCTGGATAACACATTGTCACGATTTTTTTATTTTATTTTTAATTTTCAATCTTGTTTGCTTACTGTTTTCCTCTTTGTTTCTGTTCCGTTACTGTAGCTTTCACTGTTAAAATTGTCTAATGTTTGTGAAAAAAATCGACGTACAGGGTGTGCCAAATGTCTAGCTTTAAAAGACATGTATCGTATTGGCGTTAATAATCGTTAGACCGGTGATTTTCAATTTTAATATAGTTTAGCTAAAGAAGAAAAAACTGACCCGCCTAATGGTATTTTTTTAAATGTATTTCATTCAGCAAGTAAATACTGTATCCAATATAAAATCTGAATTGCTCATTTTTTAACAGTTTATCGCTCTTAAAAATGCGTCTTAATTTGACATGAATTCCTCATCAACATCAACAGTGAACCAATTGTATTTTTGGGACATTTCCATGTCTTTTCCCCTGTCACTATAAAAGCGTTTCTGCATGGCATGCGACATATATTCTGAAATTGTAGAGGAATTTCAATCAATTTAGGTGCATTTGGGGCATATCAATTTACTGGACAAAACGCATTCTTGTTTCTTCGCTCTCACTGCTGCGATTTGGTAGACACCCTGTATCTTGAGCCGTTACTTTATTCACTCTTTTTATTTGGTTCACACGATGAATAATTGCCCGAGGTGTCGACATGTGCGAAACGGTGTTCAGAACTCGTCTTGTTTGTTAATATTTGTCCAAAAAAAAAGAGAGAGGAGAAAAACAAACGAAGCCAAACGCGATGGGATTCGAACGCCTATTTTCAAATGTTTGAATTTCGAGTCACGTGGTTTGAGAGTCGCTCGTGCCGGTCACGCGCCGTGATTGACCACCGTTGCCGAGGCAACCGTGGAACGGGACACGTTCGAAATGAGGGTTTTTAAAAATTGTGTTTAGTTCAGCAAGCAGATATCATATTTAAAAAACGAATAACCGTTTTGTAAGCAATTTACTGCTCTTAAAAAATGCGCCTGATTTGACTAAGATTTCTCATGAATTTCTGACGTGAAAAGCCTTGAAGAAGCGGTAAATAATTCGCATTTATTTTGGGACATCTGCATGCCTTCACCCCTGTCTAAGAATAAAGAATTGCAATGATAATGGGGTTTTTTTTGCATAATAATTCTGATTGGTTAAGGCTCAGTCTATAGTTTACAGAGGTTCAACGCCCAATTTCTCTACTTCACTGCCTCATATGACGCTCACCTTAAACTCGGAGTCTCCGTTACGAAATGCGGCGATGGCAGTTGTTTGGTGAAACGGGCGTGTCGCTTTTCGCGCAATCGGGAAAATCAATATGGCGGCCTGCAGAAGGCGAACGCTTCTACGGAGTCCTCGCAGTGATGCTTAGCGAAAAACACTATTTTTACTCGTATGTCGCTCGATGCTCTCGTCGACGTTAGCGCGCATCACTGCCGACATAATCAAGCGTGTCACCGTACGCGCATATGTTGACGTAATTAATCATGTCGGGGATTTAAGTGAGATGGGAAGGTTGGGTTCAGCCCAGAGCGAGCCGCCATCTTGGCTCGGGAGGAAGCGCGGAGTGTCGCGCTTTACTATGCCTCGCGGCGACACTGCCGTGATAAAACTGGCATTCGCCACTATGCGGCGTACTTGAACGCCCAAACTGCGATTAGGGCCCTATTCCACGTACTTGTAGGCTACAGGTATGGAGTAATAGGTGCTAGTTGTTGTGTTCCACTAAGAAAACTCCGACACTGTAAAGCTATTTATCCTAACCGTACAAGTCACAAGTAAATTTTATCAAATTGCAAGTTGTGTTTCGCAAAAGTACATGTATTAGTAAATTGAGTACAAGTCAGTATTAGAAGGCCTGGTAACATGGACTTGTAGAATGGTATTCAGCCAATGAGCAATTTCGTACAATTTCTTACATGAAAGTTCGTGCTTTCATGATGTCACCTTAAGAAATTGATAATAATATACAAGTTGTCATTCAATTGTTTGTGGAACAACATTCTACGAGTCCATGTTTTACAAGGCCATACACATGTAACTTGTATAAAATATTGTTAGTTTTGTGGAATTGGGCCAAGATGTTTAAAAAAAATTGCAAATTGTTTACTTGTTGTTTTAAGGTGTTGTTCACTTTAGAAATTGATTTATTACTAGTACAATAAGTTGTTTGCGAAACGATCACAATGATTCTGTACTGACATCACTGTGTATACAGTGGTTTTTTGAAACTACTGATATCAGTATTTTTTTTTTATAATATCATCACATAGCAGGTACATCTACCGGCACCTACTTAGTGGAACACTATTATTGCGCCACATAAACTTGTAAAGGGTGAATTACCAGAACATGTATTGTAGTTTATTTGGAATAGGCCTAAGGGTGGCCCAGGTGGCGCACTTTCCGCACGAGCGCCATCTGCCGGCGCGACCGAGCTTCAAATGCGGTTTTCGGCGTTTCGTAAATACATTAACCGAGAAAAAAAAAAACTAATGAGACGTCGGCATTTACTTCCGCCTGTTTTGAGCCGTTTATAAAAATAGACGTTTCTGGGAATCGCCTATAAAAATCGCCCCTCCCCCCTCCCTCCCTCCCTCCAATCTCGGTTATCGCATTTGCCGACGTCACTTGAAGCCCTCAGAAAGTAACCACCCTTTCTTTATCACAAATTTCCATTTTTCACTTAATACTTTGTTGACAATTTTTTTATTTTTACAGGTTATTAACTATTTTCTATATCAGAACGGTTTGTTTCACCGTGGTGCGAAGGGCGTTATAGCGAAACGCCGTATAAAGGAGCGGCCGTATAGCGAGGTATGAGTGGAATCGTCTAAACCCCCTACGGTCAGCGCCACCTGTGGTCATTTCGCTGGCTGATGGTCGTTTGGCCGCCCTAATGGCCTAGACGATTGGTAAATGGCTTTATATTTATGGGGGTCCGAAAATCCAGAGAAAGGTCTTTTTTATCGAGGGGCAGCTAAAGTGGCCGTGCTAAAAGAAGGGGGTCACCCGCACGCCCTATTGGTCAGTCTCGCTTTCACGCCTCATTGGCCGGATGCTCCTGGAGCCGTTGGTCAAGCGGCTTCGATTTTTCAAACTGAATTACTGGAAAAAAGAAAGAAGGGAGGGAAAAAAAAGAGGTATATAACTGGACTCGGAGGGAAGAGATGGAGAGATAGAGATGACCAGATGACCACTGGTGCACACCGGAAGAATCTTTTTAGACGGTCAAGGCTTTCTCTCCGTTTTACGACCTGATCGATGCGAGTGAGGAGGTGCTTCCTGTGTTTCATTTCAGTTGGTCAGCATCCACTGTTCGACCACTTCCCTACCATCTACATTGGTATTACTGTCAGTATTTTAGATCACCGTAAATATGCCAGAAAACGCTAGCTGTATTGAAGCTCTAAATTCAGGCAATAGGTTTACTATTCCTCAGTATTGCCATCAGTATTTCCCCTTTTACGACCGACATTACAACAATAATAGTTTACTTCTAAATAAAATAGGACACTTGATGGTTTTGAAGAACTCTTACACATAGCCTGGAGAAATGTACAAATATACAGAGAAATATACAGTAATTAGACAAAGTCAGCAAGTTCGATTGTATCCAAGAATTTGAACCAACTGGGGGTAAGTGCCATGCATGACGAATCTTGCATGCAGAGAGTTCCATACTCTTCTCACTTTAGCTAAGAAGTAAAAATATATCTGCGGTATCTTAGTACTGTCATTATCGACAACAGTTGGGTACGATGACCTCAATGAGGGCATTCCATTGTCAATAATACTGTCGCCATCAGTAGCCATTGAGAAATGTGTCATGGGCGATGAGAAAATAAAAGGATTGATAGTTTCATAGTGTCAATGTCTACGACAATAATACTGATCTTGCCAGGTGTGATGAGGTCTATACGAGCATTGCACGGTCAATAATACTGCCAATATCAACAGTTATTAAGGAAAGCGTAATGGACTATGAGAAATAAAAGGATTGGTATTTTGTCAGTGTAAATGTCTGCCTTATACGTGCTTATGAAATATCATATCAATATCAACAGATATTGCCCCATGGAACGTAATAAATGCAAATATTACTGACATTACACGGTCAGTAATACTGTCATTAATTACAGAAATTAAGAAAATGAGACATGGCTTGATACTGTCAGTCTTCCTAGTTGCGATGAACGCCATACGGTCAATAATACTGTCAGTAACAACAGACATTAAAAAAAGTGCCAAATGAGACATGGTTTGACTTTATCAGTATTAATATAATATTAACACTGATAATAGGGTTTCATGATCTATTATGAGCGCGTTAATTAATGTTTATTTTTACTTGTTTTTATTTGTTTTTCACGGCGAAAATAAAACCCAACAGGAAGTGGAATTGGGTGAAAAGGGAAGGTGAACGATTTGGGTCCGCTTTAATGGATCGAAACCCGGGTTTTGGCTAAAGATAGCGAAAGAAAAGATGCAATGGTGTGTTTTTTTAAGCTAAGGGGGTTTTTTATTTAGAGGAAAAAAAAAACGATCAATATACTGATGTAGGAACAATTTAAGCATCAAAGCGCTGTCCGTTGGCGAAATTGTTTTTAAAAAAAACATTATTGAAAACTATATTTTGAAAAAAAAAAACTGTGATGGTTTTTAGCTTATATTTATTTACCACAAAAAATTCTCCTAGTTTTCCCTTTTTTTAAACTATAAAAAGCATTTATAGAATTTTTCTCACTTTTCTTAAAAATCTTCGTTGGTGCATTTTTTTTGAAAAAATCTTTTTTTTACAACATGTGCTGTTCGTTCAAAACAGTTCATTATTGAAGTAAAAACCTTAGCTCAGTCACATTTTTTTAATGAAAATTTAATGCAATAATAATGCCACTCACTCGAAGCATGACAACTACTTTTCAATTTGGCGTAAAGTAATTTAAAGGTTTCAATTATTTACTAATTGTTAATAGATTATTTATTTTTTATTAAACCGTAGATTTCGATGTGATTTTTGCTGCATTCTGTAACTAATTTTCTTACTTCTACTTGAAATTCGCTCGGGTGACTTTTGATCAAGGAGCAGAATATAAATTTATGTTCTGTATGAGTGCTAATAATATGAGTATCATAAATGTCATATCGTTGTTCCAGACATCTGATAAGGACGTGAAAAGAGCACCATTTAACCCCTGTCTGTCTTTCTGTCTGTCTGTCTAGTGTTCCTCCTCCTCCTCCTGTCACATGTCGTTTGAAATCCTCCTTATACCTTAAGTAATCCATTATACTCTGGGATATTCCCTCTTCTATTGTCTTTTCAAATAACGAACACGATAAGACAATCGCTACAGCCCGTTAATGCGAATGAACGCAATAAACACGTATTGAACGCATTTTTATTAAGTGTTCTGAAGCTTGTTTTATGCATGCTTTTGTGTGTGGTTAACTCTTTTGTTAGTGTTCCACGTGTTCACTAGATGTTCCGCTCGGCGTTCTGCGTGTTTTAGCTCGTGTTCTGCATGCTTTTGTTGGCGCCTGTTCTTTGTAAGTCTTTGTTCACATTATCCGTCTTCGTGCGTACATTGTTTTCCCACTAATCGACATGTTTCATTTTTCTAGTTTTTGTTGAATTTATAACGTGTTATTAACTCGTGTTTTTATTGTGTTTAGATCGCGAGCATTTAAAAAAAAAAACGTGTTTAAAGCTTCCCCAAAAATTGTAATGAATATTTGGGTACAAAAGCGTACTAAGTGGAACTCGAATTGGAATAAACAAAGATTCTTTTTTTTTGAGGTGTTTACATTGCGTTCAGCTGAGAACGCCGGCTTAAACGTAACCGTAGAAACGACTCAGAATGACATGCCCAGAACGTGTGTTGGTCCCAATATCTGGAACGTTTTCAGGCAGAGCCAAAGACCTCTGTGAAGAAATTTGGAAAGGTTACTGAAAGTCAAGGAATTTACGTACCAAATCCACTTGACATCAGAACAAACACCTAATAGTTAAGACATGACATACTCAGTTCTGCATCTATAGAAAAATAATTTCCTTCTTTTTAAATAAAGCATGAATTGCATTTACATCTGTCTTGCTTTCATACGATTGGTCTGGAAAATGTGTTCAAAAAACTGGAAAAGTCAGGGAAGCTGACAATTTTATTGCTGGGGAAACCCTGTATGGTCTGTCGAAAACTGGAATAGTGGAAAATTCAAATTAGCCAATAGAAAACTAGCCTGCTTGCGATTAATTACGCCAGTCCCATAACAGATGTACCATCTGCTGGACGTGTGTTGCTTTCTTTATGCTGGAAAATGTAATCCATAAGCTGAATATCTCTCATTGGCTAAGGCTCTGTTGGGTTCTAGTTTTGGACGGGCGTTCTAATCCCAACCGGCCGATACCACCACGCCTGTAGTTTAGTTTATTTTATTTTAAATATTAATTTGCTGCTAAAATGACGTAAATGATGTCTGCCGAAAATTTTCTGTAAATGGCGCCCATAAAAATATTGTAAATGATAGTTTATAATTTAGTGCTAGCTCTCGTTTTAGTGGTTTTTTAATTTTTGTATTATTTCCACCCCCCGAAGAGTTTTTTTATATACATGAATGTATGTTGTATCAAGGAATTTGGGTTAACATCTGGTTTCGCTCAATTTGCGCCTCTTTTTTTTGCGATAAAAAAAGAGAAATAAGCCTCGGCTCGTCCCTGACCGATACGCCTTTTGTGACGTCATCCCGAAAGGATGCCCACCAGGGTCATTATAAAACATTACACATTTTTGATTTAAACACTTGCTATAATTTCTAAATTTATTTCCTACTTTGTATAACTGGTTGTTCACTAGGGTCTGCACTATATTATTGATCATTTTAAAATGCCACGTTTATTTATAGTAAAAAAAACTAAACTTCCTGAGGCGTGTCCATTATTCAAATTTTAATTTTACTTTAAAATTACAAAAAAACTACTCAGACCCTTTAAAAAAATATTAATTTACCTTAGAATATCATTTGGACTTAATATAAACGTTTCAAAACGTGTAATGCAACTTATACGTGTACATGTAGGTAGATTTTTAATATTAATGATATTTCATTAATATGTTAATTTCTAACGTTTAAAAATAATTTTTTCTAAAATTAGTACGCTTTTGGAACACATTTAATTTTTTGAATACATTTCAAAAAACGTATTTAACATTTTTAGCATTGTTGGAATGTCATTTTTGATTCAGCATTTTTTGTATTGTTTTTATTTCATTTCGCATGATTTGTTAAAGGAAACGAAATTAATTAGAATTTTAATTGGGGACTTTAAGCAAGAAAAGGGCCGATAGGGGGCTAAAGGGGGTTAAGTGGGGGGAAGGACGTAAGGGGTTAAGCCGTCTTATGTATTTTGCATAATATTAACTCCAGTTTTATGTCGTAGATTTTCGTTAATCCCTTAAATTATTTCGCTTGAACGAGTGATTATGTTTATTAGGGTGGATCCTGAAGCTCCAAGATGCTTTTGTGATTAAGGGGCGCTCATAAAGACCTCATTTGTGGTTCGTCTTTTTACTCGCTGGTTAGGATCATTCGTCACTGAGCTACTGTATGGTTAGGATCCGCGCGTATGCACAACCAGGTTAGGATATCGGCTAAGCACGTGCGGTTACCGTGGCAACCGTGGAAACCGCACACGCGCTAGGCGTTCGATATTCGGACAAAATGGCGATCCCCGAGTGGCGTTCGACATTTGGCGATTTTTTTATTGAAAATAATTAATTTTTTAATATTTTCTCAGTCATTGTTTTCAAATCTGACGACATGCTGAAAGTTAACGACGCCCCCAAATGACGTAAGTTTTAATAATGTTAATTCCTAGTTATCGATTGTTCATTCAAATGCTCGTAATTTATATCTTAGCTTCATATTTGTAGTTACTTTAAATTGATATTTAATGTTGTAAAGGCAGGCTTTTTCATATCATCGAAATAGTGTCTTTTGGTGGTCACTGACTGGTCGGCATTTGGAACTTGGCAAACGTTAACCATCGATCGGAATTCGGCGTTTCGCCTCTCGCAGGATGGACATTGTCCACTCTCGAATGACCGCGTCAAGTCTTATCTGAATTTTTCTTTTCCTTCTCAGAAATCGAACTAAAATTACGAATTCAGTTCCCGTAGATATAGGGGCCGAGGAAAGTAGAATAAAATGGTGACTTAAAACAAGACTCTAAACGTTAATTACTTTGAAGATGGGGACGAGAAATGGTCGTTTTAAGGGCCGTGAAAAATCTTTATTTGCGGTGAAATTGCTCCCCAAAGACAGCGACTACAGACCTCTTTATGGTTCATTCGTCACTGACAGGGCTGGGATCTGTGAGCGCCGTCGCTACCTGGTTGAGAGTGGTCCATAACTTACAAAACGCTAAAATGTCCTGGAGAAAATATCAGTATGATTCTATACTGATATCACTACATACTGTTATGCATAATGATATCAAGTATTATAGTGCTTTTGATACTACTTATATCAGTTTAGGATGAGTATATTTGTACTGATAATCTACTGTAGTGATTATATTGATCTTTCCACCAGATCATTTTGCAGCATTGGTCAGGGAAATTTGTTTAAATAACTGGAAAATTCAGGGAGAAGTCAGGACGGTTGAACATTTTATTTGTGGGGAAACCCTGAAAATATTCTTGGTTTATCTCTAATTTCCTACTGTATTTTCTCAATATTTAGCATTTTATAGAGAAAATGTGTTACAACAAATTCCATCTACAGTATGTTACGTACAGTATTTTTGTTGCGTATCTATTTGTAGGTCAATGTCTATATATACTCTTCCATACAACTTTGAAATTTTACATTGCTGGATGTGAAGTATGGCTGCTGTTCGGTTGGTTGTTAAATGTGCGACCGATTTCTGGATTTCGTCGTGAAAAATGCCACGTCGTCTTCTTCGTCTCGACCATTTTGTTTTAAATTTCGTTTGTTATTTCACGCAAAAATTCCCGTAAATTGTTTACGTTGCGTACAAATGGATGTCAATTAGCATGGGGAAACAGGAAGCGAAGCGGAAAATGAGCGGCTTTGGATCGGCCTACAAAAGCGCTCTTTGTTTGGCTGCCAGGCTCTTAAATCCTGTTTAATCTTCTCCTCCATTAAAATGTTTTCGCTTCGACGTTCGGGTTTAAATCCGGTGGCGTGGTCAAAAAAAAAATCTTTAAAAATGGCTAAGACCCAAGGCGTTGAGCTAAGAATTACTCAGTTACCCTTTTTAAAATAATAAACAAGTACCAGAAAAGAATGAATGTATGAAAGTAAGGTTAAAATACGTGTTTGTATCGCGTAGATGGCACTGTTGTTTTGGTTTTCGTTAAAAGCAAATCCATAAGCGAAAGTAATTGTGTATTCTCTCAGCATGTTGGAATAAGTAATTGGTCGTAAATTATCGATCCCTCCCTCCTCCTTCCTGTGGCGAAGTAAGTTGGGTGTAATGGAGGTGAACAAATTCACTGGGCACCATGTACAGGCCACAACGTCCACCTATTCAATACGTCGGCCCGTATGTTCGTGATTGAAGGGCGCCAAACCATAACGTAATAAGCGTTAATAAGCTACTGGTATCACTAATGTTTAAATACTGATAGCACAATACAATATGTGCATACATGTAGTGGTTTTTTTTACTACTAATATCAATATGCTCAGTGATATCACTATGGTAGTGTTTTTGGACTACTGATATCGGTATGGTTAAGTGATACGACTAAATGTTTTACTGATATAATCTACATATAAGTATATTTGCACTGATATCTAGTGTACTGATAAACACTGATCTTTCCAACACTGGGCAGGATTAGCAACACACTGAATAGCTTAGTGAAAGTTATTGTTAGCACTGCTTTGATTTTGATAATTATACTGGAAAAAAATACGAAAATGATCATCGAAAACGCCCAAAATTGTCGGAATTTTGTTCAAACTCCCTAAATATGCGAATAACCCCTTTTCGCCCCCATTTTCAAATCATTCGCACGGAAGATTCAATATTGGCCCCTTAAAAACCTCTTCAATGTTCCTAAAAACATGTTTCAGCGGTGGGTTTTGAAACCTGGACGTCAAAACGAAGTAAGGAATGACATGAATGCGGATACGGTAAAATATTGGTCCCTTAAATTGAATTGAATCAAATTAAAAAAATCCGCCGAAAAAAAACCCGTTCGAGCAGGTATTTTTGTTGTTGTTGCAAATTTCTAAATTTTTGTGTAAATAAACGGGGCATTTTGAAATTGTAAACCAAAGCTGGAAACCCTAGTGGGCGATCAATTCTACGTTCGTGAAAATAAACTGAGCAATTCTAATAAGTATTTGAAGTACAAAATGTGCGAGTAATATTTTTGCACGGCGGGCGTGCTTTTGGCTCATCCTTAATAAGGTACACATGTACATAATTTCACGTAATTTCTCTCTCTCTATCTCTTGAAATAATCGTCTCGCTTTTCCGTAGTTTTTTCGGCAGTGAAGCGAACACGAAGAGGCCATCCGTCGATTGGCACGCAGTAATTACCGACGGCCTTATTGCTATTATCGTTAATTTATCAGTCGTTGAGCATCCTTATAATAATGCCCTTCCTAATGCATTCTTCTGCTTCGGCTTCCTTCTTCCAGAAGCAACGCGTTGTTATTAGTATTATTGACCGGCTATAAGAGTGCGGCGCCGAAGGAGCCTACGCCTAAAACCCATCGACCCCCGTGCACCGTAATAACCGATAAAACTAAAAAGGACACCGGAGACAATGAGGGAGGGCTCGGCCGAGCCACCGCAAAAATTAGCGGTTTTCGGAGGGCTTAACACTCGTAATTCCTCCGAATTATCGATGTTTTCTGCCCTGTAATAGTACGTCTGGAACGACCGCTGAAGCGGGGCCAGTGCGTCAGAATTTGCAGCCTTCCTAGGCCGGAAGCGAGCACGATCATTATCCATTGCATTCAATCTGTTTTTATGTATCATAGATATTTTCGTGACAGCCATAAGGGTTTTTTTGCTCTCAGTACTGCTAGGCTTCAATTCGATACTAAATGAAGGGTGCCAAACCATAACTTATCAAACGCCAAAAAAATTGACTTTTCAGGAGAAGGAACAGCAGCTCATTAATGTCATTCGTTAGTTTATTTTGACATCCTACTCACTTTTGAAACATGTTTTAGGAACACTGACGTGGTATTAAGGGGCCAAAATTGAATAACCTTGATTCATGTCCACCTTACGGAGGTTCGCTGTCAAGTCCGTGCCAATTATTTGAAAATGGGGGCGAGAGGTGGTTAATCGCATGTTTAGGGGATTTGATCAAAATTCCAACAATTTTTGGCGGTTTTTATGGTCATATTCGTATTTTAGAATGTGGGGAAGTCCCCCAAAAAACCCCCTTGCACACGGACATTCTAGCTTGAGTTATTTTTGTTATTTTCCCCTTGGATATCTGCAGTTTTTAGTGTTCAAATGTTTCTGCACATTTTGTCCAATCAATATATATAGTCAGGTATTAACAACAAATTCATGTTTCACGCTATCATTTCGTTCTATGTGTATCACTGTGGCACGTGGGGAATGGACCCTGCAATGCCTTGAGCTGCAAAACGTACTTTGGGGGCCTGGCACTTAATACCTTATGGTTTGGCACCCGTAATTTACACGCAGATAAATTTTAACCAGCTGAAAGAAACCTACTTTGCAAGTCCATTTGTGATGAATTTTAATTTTCTGTCCGTGTGCGTTTGTGTGGTCATCTATTCGCCGATTAAACTTAACGTGGTAAGGCGAATCTCAGGTGGCGCCCTCGACGATAAGGGTTTTATTATGATTTTTTTCCTCTAGATCTTTGCTTCTCCCGGATTCGATAAGGGAGAACAAAGGGAATTAGGGCTGAGAGAGCGAAAGGGGGTAGCGAAATGACTGTTTAATGCGAATCAAGGGGTTGTTTTTATGCTCCTGATATTACACGCACACGCCTTTTCCAATTTCCCTTCGGATCGTAAAAATGGCGCTGGCGTCCTTTCACAGCTTCCGGTCCCCCTCGGAACGTTTATGAGCAGAAACCGGTTGGTTGAAATCCAGAGGAAGTCCTGGACTGAATCCACGTTTCAATCCAACGTTCATGTCGTTACACGATTACGAAAAGCAAAATTGTGACTAAAACTTTTGAATTCGAATACGTTTTTAACACGTTGATTTGGAGTCCTACTTATGTTTCATAATGCCGTGTTTATTTATAAAAAAAACATAAGAAATTTAATAAAACGTTACTTCACCCATCATAAAGGTAGTGATTCCCTGCACGGCACCGTTGCATTGCCAATTTGATCAATTTGATCAGGTGGTCTTTGTAACAAGGTGGTCAATTTGCATGTTTTAACTGTATTTGAAGGAAATGTTTATGAGGTTTTTTTTTGTTGAACCGGTGGGAAGATCGGAACCAATATACTGATATGTGGTAATATTATGAAAAATTTATTGATATCATTATCCGTACTGATATAAGTAGTCCAGAAAAACCACTATAATACTGATATCAGTTGTCCGAAAAATCCAAATATTTAGTGATATCAGTATAGAAACAGTGATATCGGTAGAAAGAATCTTCACTCATATTTTCACCACAAGGGTGAGCATGCTTAAGAGTCAACCTTAATGGGACTGCTAGGTTTAACCTAAAATATCGCCGAATACAGTGAATTATCATTGGCTGGTTTTACGTTCTAATTATGAGTGACACGTCACCTTTACTGCGGTGTATTTCTGTGTCTCTTAACAAAACATTTGGTGAACACAATAGAAGGAATATCGGTATTATTATTATACCAACATCTCTACACAACGGAATAGTCTGTTTTTTATCGTCCTCTTGGGGCAGGTTGCACCAACAAGAGGTAAGCCAATCCTAAGATAAACCTGTGGTTAACTAAGGACATTGTGTGCATTGCACCACAGCAGGTTAGCAACTGACCATGTGTTAACCTTAATCCAGCTAATAGGGATGGTTAACCAAAGGTTATGTAATCTATCATTTAACCTACCATGGTGCAACTGGCCATTAGCCTTCTAAATGCAATCTCAGACTGCTGGTCGTGGTGCCATTTCCGTAGGGATCCCCCACCCAGGGGTAATTGGGAGGACATGTTCCGCAAATGGACATGTACCTGGACCCACCCGGAGCCGTTGTCTCGTAGTAGCAAGTGTTCTTGGGAGAGCAGGTGTTGGTGCGAGTGGTGCAGGCCCATGGTTCGAAGTTGGCCAGATCTGCCAGTGCAGTTGGCTGCTTCATCCATTCGATGGCCTTGGAGACAGTCAC
>JAQIXS010002816.1:0-20753 GCA_034700785.1 Rossiulus vilnensis
GTTTAAAAATAGGCAAAAAAGTGTGACATCATTTATGGACGGCGCCTAACTTAAATATATAATTGGAAGTAAAGCATGAATTTTGCATGCTTATTTATGGGGACACAATTAGGAACTGGATTAAACAATAAGCAAACTTTTTTATTTATTAAATCTGTTCAAATAAAATGTTCGACAAAAAATTAAATTGCGTTTATGGCTTTTAAGCTGAGGAGTGCAGTTTTACAAAATTTCATTTAAATCAACACCGCTTTCTGATTGGTTTAAGATGTTTAGTGGGGAGAGGGGGCAAAAACACGAAAAGAGATGTTTGTTTTTCTATGAATGCGGAAGCTGCTGCTTCCAAAGTTTCCAGACACAAATCAATTTACCAGATGGTTAGTTTTTATTTCTTCATGGAATGTTGAGCTTCTTTGGTTAAGAGTGTATACAATTTCTTAAGTTTTAAAAAACATTAGGGGTTATAGCCTACGTCTGGACTTTTTCTTTCATTTTTATATGAATCGGTACTTTATATTTCGAAAAGCTGAGCAAAACTAATCTTAGGGCCTGAATGGCTAACTTCCTAGTACCTGGCGTAAATTATTTGTTGTCTATTTTTGCAGTGTTGATATTTGAGAGTAAATCGAAGATGTACCTTTTTTCCAGCCATGTATACATTCCATTACTGCCTACTGCTCTTATCGAATTCGTTAGCACGCCAACGCCCTTCATCATGGGAATTCATTCTTCCCTTAAGAATGAAATTGTCGAACTGGTTAGTTTCATCTTTTGTTATGTCCTGTACCTTCACGGATATGGTCACATTCAAGAAATTTGCGATAATTTTTGTTTGAAAATTTGATTTCTGTTTTAGGTCGACTGTATTTCTGTTGACCTCGATGCTTCTAGTATATTTATACCGCCAGAATGCAATCTCGCAATGCTACCAGAACCTCATTACTCGAATATTCATCATGCAATTTGTTCGGCAAGCTCGTTTTTTTTTTTTTTAAATAATTTCCAGACGTTTCAAACTCGTGTGGGCATGAAAGACATATATTTTCCTTTTAATATTAGGTATTGCATCCTCAACTTATGGTAGCCGACAATGCCTTCCCTCCGAGTCACGTATCATCGTCGCCCTCTATCATGTTGGTGAGAAATTTAATTCCAATCGTTTTGGCACTTTTAAGAGCATTTTTTTGGAAATTGAAATTGGTTTTACAAATAGACCAATGAAGACGCCTTTAATTAAAAATGAGGCAATTGTATTTTGTATAGGACAAGGAAATTCGTGCCATTTTTTTGCAATTATTTGCCCAACTGTTGCAAGGCTACCGCTCGTGTTTAATCATCATCAGGATTCATCCAAAACCATTTATCACTTTTCATAGGGTATGTAATTTATTTTTACTTATACGTCCAAAACGAAATTAACACTCTTAATAATTAAAATGTAAAAGAATACAATAACATCTCTAGACTTAGTAGTCATTTCAAGTGTTTAGACCAGACATATTCCACACCTTCTCCAATGCATTGTTTTTGAAATTGTTAAACATTATCTACTAGTTGCCAAATACAGACTAGACATTTTATCCTGTGTCCTTTTTTTCAGGCGGCGTTTTTAGGTCAAAGAAGCTTGGTGGAAGATTCATTCATGAAAAGAGTTTTGGAATGCATGTTTTTTAATGCATTTGTGACCGAACGGGGTCCGCCTTATCGAGTCTGTGATATTTTTGATGAGGTACTTGTTCTTTCTTGTATGCTGGCCACGCAAGCATTATCTGAACTTTTGATTTTCTAATCGCATTTTCTTTTAAGTTGTATGCAGGGCTGCAGGATGGAACTAAGCATCAAGCAGGCAATCCTGTGTTGGCCAACATTGGTGAATTATCTCAGCAGCTTTATCAAAATGTACGCATCTCAAAACTTGTCGAATGGAATGAACGCTCTGATTCAGTAGTTTTACAATAACCAATTGGGCATTTTTCAGGAAAATCCAAATCCCCAACCCTACGTGCAGAAGATTCCTAAACCTACAGATGGTGCATCTACGAGAATCCATCTGCCTCCATTTCCCCACATTGATTCGAAACTCGTAAATGGTATTATTAAGCAAGGACTTGATACAAACAACTTAAAAGCAAGGTAAATTTTCACCGTTCTGCACCTCCGTGTAGTTAATTAACGTCAGCTTTGGGCTGTTTTTCAGCATCGCTGTCTTTCATTTTGTCTAGGTTGCATTGTCTAAAGCCCCAGCAGCCTCGTATTGTCCCTTTGGGACCACCCATTTCTAGTCTTCAGGACCATCGTAACCACGTGAACAACAGTGCTCGCCGTTTGGAAGTCCTAAGGAACTGCATCAATTGCATTTTCGAAAATAAAATCTCAGACTCACGAAAGGTACTGAATGTCATTTTTGTTTTAGCTCAGATTATCGCAATGATTTTGCAATCCTGATTTTACATTAAATTTAATTGTTGGCTAGGACGTTGATACAATTTGCAAAGCAGAAATGCTTTGGATTTCCTTTAAAAAGCATATTTTTTTCACTATCAACCAGACATTTCCTGCTGTTCTCCGAGCTCTGAAAAGCAAGGTGGCACGCTTAGCTCTCTGTCAAGAATTGGCTCAGCATGTAATTGGAAACAAGGCCATGCTGGAACACCAGCAGTTTGATATGATTGTCAGGCTTATGAATTGTGCTTTGCAGGTATCTTTCGTACATGCTTTACCTATTTGTATTTTCATAATTGAGAGGTTGCATTATTCGAGTCGTAGAAGCATTCTCATGTATCACGTTACATTCATCAGCATCAACCATCTATGATCACAAGTTATTTATTGGAGAATTCTCAATTATAGGACGATTCTTGTATGGATGAACATGGCGTTGCTGCTGCATTGCTCCCTTTGTCGACAGCCTTTTGTCGGGCAAGTAGCTTGCACGCATTTCATCAGATTAATGGATTTGGTTCACCTACATTCCTATCGCCATATTTTATTCATGTCCATTAATATGTCACATTTAGAAATTGTGTACGGGTGTGATACAGTTCGCATACACCTGTATTCAAGATCATCCAGTGTGGAACAACATGCAATTTTGGGAAGCCACGTTTTATCAGGACGTTCAGAAAGACATTAAAGCCCTGTATGCCTCTCAACAAGACGGCCTCAGGGCACAAGGCTTAGGTCGCGACTCTGCCCGAAGCCCAATTAGTCCAAGAGATGTGAGTTTCAATTTTTAAGTTGATCACTCGTTTCTGCCTAGGTTTAATTTGTGATTTTTTGGCATCGAAACGTTAATATTGCGTGTTTCTTCAGAGTAAAGAATTTGTGATATCCTGGAATAAGGACAGATGGTCAACCAGTTCCGAGTATTCCAACAGGAAGTCAACTGGTTACCAAAGGCAGCAGGAACCAAGTGCGCTGGAAATTGCTGCTGAACAAATGAGGATATGGCCAACCCTAACAAAAGCAAAGCAAGATGAATTGGTCGCCAACGAAGAGTCAACTGTCTATAGCCAAGCCATCCATTATGCGAACCAGATAGTTTACATGAGGGTACCGTTGGAATCATCTGGTCGTGTCACTCGATCCTCAAGTTTTGAAAGAGAAAGTAACAGCAATAGTAATGTAACCAACAGGTGAGAATTATACTCATATTAACAGTGGTGTTGAATTGTCTTATACATGTTCAAGAAAATGAATCTCAGAAATTCGGAAAGTAGTCAAGATGTTCTACAAATTACCAACTTTTTTATCTCGATTATGTGCTTGTAATTAAGCTGGTGAAGTAATTATCTACCATGAATCTTAAAAACAAACTGTTAGTTTTTTATTGCAATACAAACAATCTAAACGTTCTTGAAATTTGAAATATTGTGATTGTTTTATGTATTGTTAGCTGACATTCCGTTCCAGGGCCACAAATGAATATTAGGGCCACTTGAGAAATAAACCTCTCTGGTTGCACACTGTAAAATTGTGAAGTCACACGTTGGAAGTAAATTAAATACACCTATGCCATTTTGTAATTGTTTTGTTTGGTATAAGGGGTTATTTGGAAGTATTGGAATAATTATTCATTTTATCTACGGCACACCTTTGGGGTGCAGAAATTCGATTGTTATTGATTTAATGTTTTGAATTGTTTTCGTGTCAGTCTTGCAGAAAGTGATAGTCTCGATGCTGAGAGTGGGTTTGAGGAAGACACATCGGAAATGGGCACCAATGTCATACGATTCGTATCTCGGTTTGTCGATAAGGTGTGCACCGAGAGTGGAGTTTCTGAAGATCACATAAAATCACTTCACACTATGATTCCTGGTAATTAGCATCAACTCAATTTCTGCCGTTTGTGCAATCATTTTTGGTACTAAATTATGCATCCGTTTGTGTTCAGGCGTTGTTGCAATTCACATCGAGACTCTGGAAGCTGTGAGTCGAGAAAGCAAACGTCTACCTCCAATTCAAAAGGTTTGTCACTTTTATGTTAGTTTCGAGAACGTTTTTTCAAGCATGGTGGGTTTTTTGTGGACATCCCTTTTGTGTGAATTGACTAAAAATCCTGTAGAATCAAATTCGTTATATAGCAACGAAGAGAAAATGATAAGTGCATCATTTGGTTATGTGTTTAGGAAAATGGCAGAAAAATCCATCCAGTGACACATTTTTTCCGTCATGCTGGCAGGGCAAAGACGTGTTGCAAATGTTCACAAGACGCTCGTGTTACTAAGCAGCTGAAAGGTGTTAAGAAACTTATTTCATTACCAGACGTAATGACGCAGAGTAAAATTGTGAAAGAAAATAAATAACATTTGCATCGTAAGATTTTATTGATAATGATCAGTTAATCGAAAAAATGCGCCAAATAAGTGGCATTCTATATGAAAAGGACCCATATCTTCGATCCTATTTCTTGAGGTAATGCCAATTATATCAATTAATAAAGTAAATTGAGAAATAGAGTAAAGGGTTTATTTATGTACTTTAATGTGTTGTAATCACTAAACGTGGTGTCACCACGTTATCTATTGGAAGCAAAGAATAAACATATTTTTAGTGACAAATCGGTATAAAAATAACAATGTAAAAAATTCATACAAATTAGACAACTATCATAAATTAATAATTGGTTTTTAAATTTTCATCAGAGTTTGACGAATTTAATTTACAATAATATCAAAGATGTGGGCCTTTTTCATTTAGAATGCCATAAACTAGCTCTAGAATTAATCAGCAACACTCATGATTAGTCTTAAAAGGCCTGCTTATGGTAGAGCAAATGATCACCCTATTATTAAGTGATTTAAGTAAGGTTAAGGTCATTAGGCTGTGTCGTTATTTATGACTTCTCGCCACAAAATACCGATGACAATTATCAGCACGAACATTGCTCATTTTGCAAACTACCATTTACGAAAGTACACCAAATCAGGAAATTCAAGATTGCCTGACAAGGCGGTATACTTAAGTTTTACATAAGATAACCATTATCATAATAATGGCACATGGCAATTCCACTTCCACGTACATCCAGCCATTGGCATTCTTCACAAGTTCAGTAGATCAATTGTGCAATTCCATCATCCCTATATTCCTAAGCTGATTAAAGTGAAGGTTAAGGTCATTTTTTGTGGAATGCCTCTGGAAAGTCTTCAAATTCCTTTATTTGTTTCCCCTCAGTGAGGATATTATGCAAAAAAAAAAAAAAAAAAAACAACAGTTCCAATTGTTAGCTGATTGAAACAAAGATAACATTTTTTAGTAGTATCAAAACTATAATTACAGCACGTGATTGTTACTTTGAATAACGTAACTTGAACAGTTTAATACATTTTCACAAATTATCCATAAATTTATTACTTACAAAACGAAATGCCAGAGGAGATCAGCAGAATGCCCTCTAGAGCTGTACATTCCTGTGATTAAGCCTGATCCAGAGGAATGCCCACCATGCAATAAAAAAATACTGAAAATGTTTTGCTTCAAATACTTATTAGAATTGCTAAATTTATCTTAATCCAATCCCATCCCCGAGTAGAGTTGGTCGTCTACTAGGGTCTGAACATTTTTTTAATTTGAAAATTTCCTATTTATTTATAAAAAAATTAAATAAATGATACCCATCTTTGAAGGTTTCATTGAAGGGCAAAACCCGTTTTTGGAGGTGGGCAACCACTACAATTAAGTGGTACATGGATAAAAAATAAATTTAGCAATTATAATAAGTATTCGAAAAAAAACGTGTAATTTTAAATAAAAAATTGGCACCTGATATGGAAAGTATCCAGATTCAGTTGATAGGTGACCTTGTTGGTTGTCCTTGAGGGATGGGAATCAGATTGGATGCCATTTATCTACTCGGCTAAAGATTTGAAAACTCAGTCTAGAATCACTTCAAATTCTCCATAATTGCCCGAATCTCGTTCCATTGATTCACTTTGCATTATGCGAGCGCTCTCTCTCTCGCCCTTGCTCTTGACCACAAATTCAGGAGTTCTTTGCCACCGATGTTTCCTTAAAGCACATAAAATTTTATCAAACAAGAGTTTTTACGAATGCTAGTCTTATCTGGCTAGTGTTTGTGTACAGAAGGAAGTGAGAGTGATATATTGTCAAAAAAATTGGCGACTGCTCAATCTAGGCTAATGTTAAATTCTCGTAAATGCAGTAGCCTCACATCGGTGTCACGGTAACAGATTTTGGAGTAGTTATAAAAAAAAACTTTCTTACTTATGTTATTTTTCCGAGGACACTCGGGTCACTGTCAGCAGGTCAATTAATTGCAATGTGGAATAATTTCCATCTTTATGGTGCAATGACAGCCTGACAGTGGGAAACACCGAGTCTTTAGCATTCCTTTTATTTTTTTTTGTAATTGATATCATCTTTATTAGATGTCAAACGTTTTCGCATGTTGCATTTAGAAATGTGGCCATGTTTTAAAAATTATTATGGTCCACTGAAATTATTTGTTTAATAAAATTTGGATTGTAATATTGACGTGCGCTAATGTTGTGTTACTTTTTAGCCAAAGATCCATGGTCCTGGGTTACTATCCGGTGAAGAGTTGATACTTGATGGACTTCGCGTCTACCTTATACCAGATGGACGAGAAGAAGGAGTCGGGGGATTAGTAGGTGGTCCTGCTTTCTTGCCTGCTGAAGGAGCAATTTTTCTCACCAACTACAGGATAATTTTCAAGGGAACTCCTTGCGACTCCTATGGTAACCATCAGCTTGACAATTACTTGCGTTTTACGACTTTTTGAGTGCTAATTTGTGTCTCTAACCATCCTATTCTTTAATTTGTTTGCAGCTAGTGAACTGCCCGTCATTAGGTCTTTTCCCGTTGCTTCCTTAACCAAAGAGAAACGGATAAGCAGCCAATATGTAACTTATTTGGATCAGTATCTGCAAGAAGGGCTGCAGTTGCGCTCCAACACATTCCAGGTTTGTAAATGCGTCTTAATTGCAGCATATGGATGCATTGTGGAGGCTTTAATTGGTTGGAAAACCATGTACTTTGTAGCTCATAAAAGTAGGATTCGATGAAGAAGTTACGTCCGAGAACATAGAAACGTTTCGAAAGCTCATTCATCGAGTTCGTAACCCGCCTACGATCTTTAATCTGTTTGCATTTGCTGGCCAAGACGTTTCTCCTCACACTCCTCTGCAAAAACAGAAAGAAAAGAATGCCACGTTGAGGTGAGCAGCTAATTAAACGTCTTAATGCTCTTCTGTTTAATGTTTGTCTGTTAATACCATAATTGATTTGTAGACAATTTGCAAAGAAAACGTTTCTCAAGACGGCTGTAAGAGCTGGACTGCGACAAAAACCAGACTCAAGAAAACAAAAATACTCACTGGCTTCCATGCAGTCCAAAAGCATGACAACACCGGGACGAGCATTTACTGGTCAGGGGTTGGGCCCTGATTTATCTCATTTAGGGCGCCCAATCTCGATGTTTGATGATGACATTTCAAGTAAGAAGTTCTTCTTGGCTTTGGTTCGTTTTTGTTAATGAGTTCCTTGTTTTAAGTTTTTTTATTTTTCCCTCTGCTGCTTTGGATTAATTTCAATCAGATGAAAGCAAGGGTACATAATATTCTTAACTTCTGTTTGTTCAAGTATTGATTGTTTAAAGCTCTCCCATAAATCATAAACTTGATTGATTTGATTTTATCCATTAATTCATTTTGGTCAGATTTTTTAAAGCTTGCTTTCATCAATTATTGTAGTTGATAATTAATAATTAACAAGAAGAATTTACGTTAGTGTATGTTTACTGCGCATAAAGTATCTTTTTTGTTACGAAAATCGCCAACAACAATTTAAATCTGGGAGGACTGTGCAATTATATGGTGAAGCTGCTTTCCCCCAAGGCTAATGTTAGTTTTCCTTAGTTATACAATGTGATTACAGTGTCCTAAAAACTGGATAATTTTCAGTAGGTGATGAAAGTGATGTGCTTATGATGCAACCGCCTGCCATTGTTGTAGTTCCAGCTGATTCTAAAACCTTAGAGAAAATGACAGAGAGCAGTTATTGCAGAGACTTTCAAAGGCTAGGGTTGGGATCGTCGACAAATAGTGGACAGCGAAGCAAAATGGACATGTTTCGTATTACCACTGTCAATTCGTCTTACGCAGTTTGCCAAAGGTTTGCTTTGGTTTAGTATGGTTGCCGACTAATTTCTAAAATTCGATTCATTTTAAAGTCATTTTGAACATGCTTCATTTTGTTTAATTATATCTAGCTATCCAGCTCTTTTGGCTGTTCCACAAAGCGTTTCTGATGATAGCCTGAAAAAGTTGTGTAGGTGTCATCGTCAAAACAGGTAATAATACTGTGGGACTGATTTTTAAAATATTTTAAAAAATGATCATGTTTTATTTAGGATTTGTGAAATATCCGGTTATTTATATATTAATTTAAATGTAATATAACGGCGCTATTCTGTCTCGGCTTCTACATTTTCTAATGTTATTTCGTAATTTGTGCTTAAGGTTTCCTGTTATCACGTGGCGGCATCCACACACGAAAGCTTTACTGTTGCGAGCTAGTTCGTTTCACGGAAAAGGGGTCATCGGGATGCTAACAGGACACCAGTCATCTTCCAGTAAGTGATGATGAACCTTGTTTAATGTTCATGTGTGTGAAATCGCCTCTACAAACTGGATTTCTCAAATTATGCTTCCTGATCTGAAGTCTTATCTCTCAAATTGCCCGATTCTAAGATGCGCTTCCTTTTCTCTGTTAATTAACCACTAGGTGCATCTAGCGAAACATCCGCTTCCATTGAACAAGAAAAACTTATATCTGAAATTGTGCATCACACTCCGATGCACAATATTCGCCAAAGCGCATGGCCTTCCATGAACGATTCTTCCCTCAGCATTAACTCTTTAGCCTTGACGGCCTCAGGAGTCGGAGGTGATGCATTCTCGACTTTAACGCCGGAATCAAGTCGACGCTTCAACCCATTCACCAAAGCCGTGAGCACGTTACGGTCAAGTGGAGGCAAAACGACCAAACGTAAATGAATCTCTTGATTCGCATTTCTTTAATTTATGTCGAGATGCCACCTTACATTCGTCTTTTTGTCATTTCAAGAATTTGGTCGGTGGGGAAGCCTAAAAGGTTCCAACTCTAGTCTCGGTTCCGATGCCGGACTTCGTGGCAGCGCGAGATTATCGGATACCGATTCTGGAACAGAAAGTTCTGTACATAATTTCCGCAAGGCAGCAGTATACGTGTTTGGAGAAAAGGCACAAATAAAAGTAAGTTTTCGTAGGATTATTAAGTTAAGCATGCTTTAAAAAGACCAGAAAAAGGGATGTTTGCAAACGTTTTGGGAAAATAAATTTTAAGTCCTCGAACCCGAAATTTGTTGGATGCATTGTTTCCTTTATCAAAACTTGCTTGAAGACAAAATGTTGATTGGTACAAGTCCAGTTTTTATGTAATTTATTGTGATTCAAGGGAATTCGGCCAGAATATTACCCAATGTGTGATTTCATTCCAATGGATTTCCACGAAGTTCGCCACATCAAGGCCAGCTTCAAGAAACTAATGCGTGCTTGTGTGCCGAGTTCCACGTCTAACGATGCTGAGCACAGCTTCTTAAAAGCTGTGGAGAACTCCGAATGGATGACTCAGTTGCAGACCATATTTCAAATTGCTGGTGCTGCAGTGGATCTCATTGACGTTCAGGGGTCATCCGTTATTGTTTGCTTGGAGGACGGATGGGACATTACGTCGCAGATCATATCTATTGCACAAGTCTGTTTGGATCCGTATTACCGTACAATGGAGGGCTTCCGCACGCTTATTGAGAAAGAGTGGCTGGGATTTGGACACCGCTTCACTCACCGCGGGAACCACACTGCAACCACTCAAGCAAGTGGGTATGCGCCGGTGTTTTTGCAGTTTCTGGATGCTGTACACCAAGTAAGGCGACTTCTCCTTCTGTAAGGTTAAATAAATTATTATTATTAGTGGGAATAGTTATTAAATAATTATTTTATGATAATAGCGCTGAGAATATCTGTGTATAATCGTCATGTTCTTATTGCACGTTTAATTGTATTTCAGATCCACCACCAGTTTCCACTGTCCTTTGAATTCAACCAGTATTTCTTGAAATTTTTGGCTTACCATTATGTCTCGTGCCGCTTCCGAACCTTCATGCTGGACAGTGAATTTGAGCGAATGGAAGCTGGTTGGCTCTTGGAGGAAAGAACAGGCAAGCACAGAAATCTGGATCCAAGTAAGAATTTTAGAAATCATTTCGTCACTTCGCTTATTTGCTTGTTTTTAAACCGATTATAATTATTACTTGGATAGACACTGATGAAGAAGTTGGAATGTCTCAGAAAGTTGGCCAGTCGTTGTGGGATTACATCGATAAATATGCCTCCAAATCCCCAATTTTCTTCAACTTTTTGTACTGTCTTGACCAGGAAAATATTGTAAAGTCAACTTAAAACTGAATTCTGTTTTAATTTCAGTGGACCATTTCTAAAATTATACTTTTTAATTGATGAAGGTGCTAAGGCCGTATTCCAACATTTCCAATCTAAAAATTTGGGAGTATTACTTTCACGAAGATCTGGCTTGCGGTCCGTCTTATGATTTGGAGACATCCACCACCAATCTAGACGATTTGATGGAATGTCATTTTCTACCCCGAACTTCCTCAAGCGGTCGTCGTCCGGTGAATAATTGCTACGATAACGTGTCTGCCATCATTCCAGATGCGTGTACGCACTTCTTAAAGGTGAAAATTGCATTTTGGGAATGTCCCACCCTTTTCCTATTCGTTTTTGCATGAATTATTGCTTAAAAACTGGAATGCAATTTCAGGAAATACATCACTTGGAAGCGGAGCTCGGACATTTGCCCCAGAAATGGAAAGTTCTTTGGGACAAAATGGAATTGCCAAACGTGGATTCCTTGACTGTAAGGAGCAATTTCAGGAATCATTTCTTGGTTTTTGTAATAGATAAACACAATAAGATGCAAACTGAGACAATACGTGGCCTTAAATTGAAAAGACCCGATTTTTCAATATGCCATCCAATGTGAATCTGATTTCTATCACTTATTTTTAGCGTCAAGCATCTCTGACAACGCAGATGATTCGTTCTCATGGCCGTTCCATACACAAACGCTCCACGATTGAAATTCTAGTGAAAGGAAAAATGGTCGGAGAAGCAGCGTCCGCTCACATCTACTCCCACCCTCATAGGTTCGAACGTTACACGTACACCACGCCAACGTATTGCGACTGCTGCAGTCAGATTCTTTGGGGACTAGTTCGAACTGGTGAATAAAATGGTTTTTGATAAGGTCTACGTTATATCACTAAGCTTCAAAGTTATTTAATGAAAGCTTATGTTGCAGGCATGAGGTGTATCGACTGCGGATTTAACTGCCACGAGAAATGCATGGAGTCTGTGCCAAAGAATTGCACGAAATACAAGTCTGCGGTCGATAATGGACAAGTCACTTCGTTTAACAAATCCGGGAGCGCGGACACTGCCTCAGTTTCGTCGAGTAAGTGCTGAAATGGAAACTGAAACACGTTCAGAATGAAATTTTATTTTATTTTTTTTATTATAAAGAATTTATATTGATTAGTTTTCCTCAAATGTGTGCTGAGAAATATATTTTTAATTTTGCTCCCAATTAGGCGTGAGCACAATCCAGTCCACTAGTCAATATTATGACCAGTTTTCTTCCAACGTGGCTGAAAACCGCACCCACGAAGGCTATTTACACAAGCGAGGAGCTCTACTCAAAGGCTGGAAGCAGAGATGGTTTGTTTTGGATTCTATTAAGCATCAGGTAGGCTCTTATGCATCTCAGACTCATCTCAGTTTGTTACTTCCGCTCTGCTCTGGCCTTGCTTAACTTTTCGTTTCGGCATGCAACATTTTTTGCTACAGATGCGATATTACGACGCAATGGAGGACTCCCATTGCAAAGGATATATCGATTTGGCGGATGTTGTCTCTGTCATGTCGGCCTTGCCGATGCAAGGCGCTCCAAAACGCGTGGACGAGAAAGCGTTTTTTGACGTAAGATTTGTTTGATTTCAAGCGCAGCACGCCTTTATTTCCCAATTCATTGACCCACATGTTTTTTTCCAATTTTAGTTAAAAACCACGAGGCGGATTTATAATTTCTTGGCTAGTGATGCGCTATCCGCTCAGGAATGGGTGGAAAAAATTCAGGCTTCCTTGCAATGATTTTTCGCTGTCAAATATTCTGGAAAAAGGAAAAAAAAAACAAAGTACCATCTGTGCACATAATTTATTCTCTGGAACATTTAGCCACACGATGGAAATTATGCTGGGATGACACTAGAAATGGGCTGGCTGAAGATCACGCGCATGTGATACGTGTATATCATTGTGCTTCAGTTATTTTTTTGGAACTTTCAGCACAACGTTGTTTTCTTAAGGTTGTTTTTTATTCTAAGATACGCTCACTCTATCGTAATTTTAAATCGCTTACCAAATATGAGACTTGAATGCCTTTGCTGCATTAATTTAATGCAACTACTTAACTGGTGAGTACCGGTGTAGAATATCAGTTTGCACAATTGTTGTCTGTGAATAACGCTAATATTAAACCTGTTTTGTTATATTATCAAAATGCAACCAGTTTTTTATACCATAATTTATAATTTTCAGCTAGGTTTGAATTCTTCTGTCAAAGTTGTTGAGAATGCTATGGGTAAGCTGCAAAATATGTAGTTAGTAACCTCATATTTCATCAGTTTTAACAAGCGCTTTTTTGTAGTTTATCATTGGCTTACTATGACACTGTAAAAGCATGGTTATGAGTTTTGCTTCTAGCAGAGCATGTAAGACAACCACTTTTTTTAACGACCGATGTTACATACTCATTCTTTTTTCATCTTTATTGTAAATATATCCATTTAACATTACCAATTATAGTTTATAGACCTTTAAATAGAAAAAGAAATTCAATAGACAGTTGAAAAACATCATTTTCCCCAGTGTTGTTTTTTTAAAGAAAAGTTTGTAAACTTAATTACTTAAAACAAACTAACATTTGATTGCAGACATTTATTGAAATTCGTTATGAATATAACCTTTATTTTTTTCTGTGTCTTGTGAGAAAAAGTGTCTAACTTCGAGCTAATTCCCATATTTACCTTCAAAATGTTTTCAAAGCAATCTACGTGTACAGAGTACATCAAAAATTTAAAACTTGACGAGTCAAATGTTGGTAAACTCACTTGAGAAAGATGCGAGTATACATGTCGAAAGGTACATTTATCTCCTGTCTCCATAGCAAGATGGTCAAACAAAATTTATGGGGGAAATTTTGCATAGAAGGGCTTAAATATATTTTGTAAATAGAAATGGGATTGAAAAGGGTGCGAGAAAATTTCGACAAAATCGTTTTTATATTTGATTTGCATTCAGACTTTGGCAAACGTACAACGCTTGATATTAAAACATATGCGTCGTATTTATGCTACATGTACATATTTATTACTGTCTGATGTGTGTAATTCTGATGTTTTAAAATGATCTTTGTTAACGGTGAATATCTCTCCGCAATTTCTAAACCTGTTTCAAATTAAAAATACATGCTGAAGATATTTCTACTTATAAATCTTACTGTATCTTTCTTTCAAACCACATTTTTATGGTTACTACTTGTGAATTTTACAGGGTCTAGAACTGAAGAGATGTTACTAACGAGCTCTTCCAAGTTTATAGAACACCACATTCAAAATAAAATTATTAGCATTCTGTATTACAAAACTAGCAAAAATTTCTGCATGAGGTGATTTAAATTTTGCATTTTTTCTAATAATCTACTGCGTAACTTGTAAAACAAGGATATTCTGATCAACATATTTTATTCCGTTTTTAATTATGTAGGCTTGGAAACTAGTGTTACAGATCTGAATACAATAGACATAATAAATTACACGATAATGAAGATATTCCTGCGAGCGAAGATAATAATCAAAGTTTTTCTAGGCAGAACGGCTGTCCAAGGTACCTTAAGCAATTCTGAAGGTACGACTGATTAAAGTTTGCTAGATCTTCACCCTCAAAACTTAGCAAATTATGCTTATCCCAAAGGCACTTATGAAAACCATATTTTTATTTGAAGCATTAGTCAACAACAGAAGTGCCGCACATTAACTGGAAGTAGATGGACCACCCTCTCCGTCAGAATGTTGCTCCAGTTGTATTCGCTGCCATTTCTCGACCAATGTCGGTATGTTTTTCTTCTTCATCACTAACCCAGAGGCGATTTTTGTCTGGAAATGCATAAGTAGTTAATTAACAGAACTTCACTTGGTTTTCAATACCACGATTTTGTGAAATTCAAAATGTCTGATAAACCACAGTCTACTATTCAATAACCTTTTTAATTTTTCGTTTTGCGTGGTTAGCACTGGTGACAGCCGGTGCAACGGTTGATGTAGATGTAGACGCTCCGGCAATTTCAGTTTCACAATTAGGAGTTTGTTCGAGAGCAGAGGACGATGGTGGCGCTGCAGGAAATGTTGCGAGACCATTTTCGCTCGTGGCTAGGTTCGAGTAAAACGAATCTATTTCAGACTGCATTGCTTCAGATGGTATCACTGCGTGATAGCTGTAAGCCATTGCTGCGGGATAATTAACGAAAGCAGGTGCCCCTGAAGGTCCATACATTATCTCAGAAGCATAGCCTTGATACACCGAAGCACCTAAAATAGTGAAAGTAAATTATACGAGTCCCTTACTCGTACCAAAACACATTTAGTTTTGAACAGAACTTACCACGAAATGGCATAGGAGCTGGAAACCGATTTTGCAACCGTAAAGCAGAATCCACATCGATATCCCCTTTGTCTGTGCTATCTGGTGGTGGCGGAGGAGGACTATCCGGTGGCGGAGGTGGAGGTGAGGATGGAAGTGGAGGAGGTGGTGATGGAGGCGGTGGTGGAGGAGGAGGGGGAGGGGATGCGGGAGGCAGAGGCGGAAGGAGCACGTCGATGATGGCAGAAGCCAATGGTTGTCCAATATCTTGAGAGATTTCTGAAACAGAAAATGTTACCGTGAAAGCTGGTATCAGAAGGTTTTCCCAAATCTATAAACATCCAAGAAGTATTAAACTTACTGTGAGTGGTGGATGTTACCGTTGATGATGAGCTATGGGCAACAACATCAGTAGCAGTACTGCTTATCGGAGATCTTGCGCCAGTCCTTAACGGCATTCCTGGAATTGTTTCACTCGTGACTGATGCAGAATCTATAGGTACAGTCCACAGAGTTTGGCCGGATGCACTATTAGTGTACATATACTTCTTCTCTAACCTAGATCCGCGAAGTAAAACAAGAAGAAAACAAAACTCCGGATAAATCACTAATTAAAGACGGAAGATCAGCAGCAACTTAAAAAAGTGAACAACTGGATAAGTTCAGCGTATCGATGGATTCATTGACAATTTGATAAATGTGCTGAAACAAGGTAAAAACATCATGAATGTGCAGTAATCATTTGAGAAGTAAGGCTTGGATTTACAAGTTTCACAAAACAGACGGCACTAAATGTCTTTTCACTTTTATTCAGTAAAGCGGCGGGAGAAGGCGTGGGTCACAGAATTTCTGTGTACAACCTGAAATGGCAACAAAACTTTCACGGATGAAATGCAGTCGAATATTTTACAAGCTCAAAACAAAAAGGTACGTTTCACAAAGACAAACAAATCCTTTCTAAACACGTTTCAAACCTGAACTAGATTGAACGGACTAACATCTAGAGAAAAGCCGTCGCTAAGTGACAATTGAATAAATGGAAAATAAGGAGATTACCAAATGAATTGCATCATTTGGTAATTTTAATCTCACCACGTGGCCATTTTTCCTCCTCATCTTCAATGTTGGATTCTTCACAGCCATGAACCTCGTCACGTTCTGGGAAGTTTAAGTTCGGCAGTCCTAAAGTGTTTCAAGACAAATTCCAACAAACCTTTCCCTGACGCAGCTGTCATTTTGCAGTATGTGATCCACACTCTTTGCATTATACATGAATACGACGAGCAAATATTAAGCATCACATACTTACCTCCACATTGAGGCGAGTGAAAATGTTATATTAAATGGCAAGGCACACACCATAAAAATCACGAGTGAAAATGGCATTTACACTGGCTCTAAAGTTCACATTTTCTTTAGCTTGAAAGACCCAGTCTGTTTGTTTGCTTTTTCAAAAAAATGGTGGCAAGTAGATTTCTCAGCTGAAAAAATGCCATAAATTCTAAAAAGGATTTCCCTACTGATATTTCGTTCTCTCGACATACTGAGAGCAATAGCAATACTGTCCGCTCGTAGGAAAAAAACCGGATTACTTGAATTCGCTACGTTAGTTGCCACGTGTCAGTTGATCGCGCGTAAGACAATGCCGAAAAACCCAGCAAATTGTAAAGATAAGCAGTGACGAGAACGAACCTATCCCAATGACAGGTCCAACCCTGAGGCAGAACTGAAGTTTCATATGACAACAATTTGTCATCGGCAACTTTTAACTGTTGTCTGAAATAATCTTCCGATAATGCACCTTGCTTCCAGTCCTTCATTCTTGTCTAAAGTGGAGCAAAACGTTCATTAAATTTTTAAGAAATGTTAAGTAGAGCCACAAACGACAACTAATGTTATGCTTGCATACTGATGTTTCTGCTACAATTGTCTGAAGTTGAGACAATGCCGTCATCGTTACACCAAAATGGTTCAGTTTTTCAAAAATCGTCGTTAACAGATTTTCTACAGGCAACTGAAATATTGAAAAAGTGTTTACATCAAATCAGGTCGCTATAAATCTACCATTTGTTTGGAAATAATGTATACCTCTGATTCCTTCTCGACAGATTCAGCCACTGCATTATTTACATCCCTAATATCTGAAGTAACACGTAATTTGAACAAGCTGAACATTATAAAAACATATACATGTAGGAAGCAAAAATTAGAATTCACAAACCATGGTTAAATGCAGATTTCAAGCGCTTGCTGGATGAGCCCAAACCATCAGGCAGAGGGTCAATTCCACGCTTTAGTACAGGAATAGAAGACTTTGTTGGCAAATCAATCGTTGAATTAGCATGAACAGAATTAGTGCTCTGAAAATAACGTTCGGAATACTAATGTACCATTGTACAAGCCATATTATAATAAAAATATGCTTAAAAACATACAGTTTTTCTTTCCAAAGCCATATCCAGCTCTCTTTCAATGTCCTCTATATCTTCTAAAGGAGTCTCATTCTTTTTGCTCACTAGGAGTTTGGACTCGTATTCAAGCACGTTCTTTCGATTGACCTCGTTTAAATCTAATGGTTCAGTGGCTCGGACAAAGGGAATCGGAGCAGATTTGCTTATTTGAAATCCTGCTTGTTTTTTTTGCCTAGCGGAAGATGAAGGCAAGATGCGCCCATCGCTGAATCCAAATCCTGGGTGAAAAGGGTGGTCGTTTCCTGTATTGTCTGGATTATAATGAAGATTGAATTCTTGTTTTCCACTCCAATGTGGGGTCAAATTTAGCGAACCAGTTTCTTCCACGTTTGACGTTTGCACCACATCGTTCTCCGGAGGCTTCTGTGAGTTTGAAATTTATTAATTTATATGCATGACTATGCAAAAAATAATTAATAACAAATGGATAATTGGCTTACCAGCAATATGGCAACGTGCCCTTCATCGTTGGAATGTGGCTTTGAATGTTCCTTTATTGTAGCTTTTTTCCCAAAGCGAGCTGTTGTTGAATCTGGTTCAGGCAGATCTTCAACTTCTGGAGAGGGAGTCTGCAAAATCTTTGCATTTGCACTTAGAACCCAAGTTTTGGTGCCCACTGGTGGTGATTTTGGAGCAATGCTCTGGGTTACTTCGATGACATCCTACCAATTTAAAAGAAACTTTTTGTTTATAATAATAGTTTGGTGAAATTAAGTAGACTCTGCCATTCTAAGATCATCTATTTAGCTACAACAAATCATATTTTCAATGTTAAATACCTGGTCCCTAGTGCTGCTACTAGGAGAAGAAGGCAGAAGCTTGTCTTTGCCGATTTCAACTAAATTTAGGGCTGATCTACAAGAGGAAACACATTTTAAAACTACAACCCAGGAAACTAATTAATAGCATTTGATTTACCTTGAAGGAGACAAAGAAATAGCTTGAGAAGGAAGTTCAGGGCCGTAAAATACAGTATCGACGACGGATGTCACAGGATTTTCTACACGTGAGGGTTCATCTATTCCTGGCTGCAAAGAATCAATAGCAATTTTCTTTTCCACACCTTCCATAACTGAACCAGCAGCACTGCTGCTTGCAACATCATCCTCATCCTCTTCAGACGAAGTATCGCCACCATAACTCGTAATGGGAATTATTTTACTAAACAGCGAATGAAATGAAACATTTTATGAATGCAGGTAATGCAATTGCATTCATTTTGGATATACTTGACATTACCCCTCTGCTGGCCTAGGAATAATTTCAGTTTTGTTTGAATCTGTTTGCTTGGATGAGGTCATCCTGGGATGAATCCCATTGGGCATCATTTGAGATGGAGGTCCAACTGGTTGTGATGCTGTCGCCTGCTGTGGCCGCCCCAGAGTGTCTTTGTATAATTTGTATTCATCTGGACATTGCCATGTAACCTCATTGGTGTGAATGTGCCAATAATAAGCATAGCCTGAACTGTGGTCATAACATTCTTGCCAAGGGCAACTGGGTAAACTCCGATTAGTTTCTCCAGGGACAGACACATTTGGCTTAGAACTTTGAAATGATGAATCTGCTGGCAGTCGCGTGCTGGTACTTCCTGTCACAGCTAAACCAGTCGAAGGAGTGATGGCATCAATTTCCTGTGAAGATACCACATTCCCTTTTACTCTCCAATTCTACACTGGTTAATGAACCTTTGAATAATCCGAAACAGGTTCTGTCATGCACATTTACAAACCTTTAAAAAATCATCAACTTCATTGCTAATTGCTTTCTGATCACTTTTTACAGCATCTCTTTGTGGTACTGCTGCTTCAAAAAAAATAACAACAACTGATATTATATTTTTAATTTATTATCTTAAGAGCGTTTCAGTTGATAACCTGCCTGCAATTACCATTTTCGTCTTGTTCATCATCGTCACTATCCATGTATTGGCTCAGCAGCCCACTTAAAGGATTTCCTTGATAAATAATTCAAAGAAATTTAATGAACACTGGATAATTTAGCAAAATAAAACCTAGCAAGCAATTGACGCCTTTATGCAAGGCCTTATATACGAAAAAACTGAAGAACATACGCTGCATTGCTGCGTTCCTAAATACGGGCTCTTGTACAAAGTGGTGATTCTGAGATTCTGCATAAATCAACAAATATACATTTAGTCATCTAGCAATAGTTAAAAAAATCAATACTGGATGACAAATGTAAGATTTGACCATAACACTGCACAGTGCATGGTGTCAGAACTGACGAAAAATGAAGTGCTGTTTTACCATCCACTAGAGAAATTAAAAAATGACAATTCTACCAAATAAAGGCCTATTTTCATCAGATATTTGCAGCGTCTGTCTTCTACGGATTCCAGATGTCTTTCCCATAATCAACTAAAAGCAAAAATTGTGAACGTCTACAGTGTAATTCAAAGGGTCAGAAAAAAATAGTGAGGCATGAAAAGCTTCCCAAACGCATGTAAGATTAATTTTGAAAATCCTTGAAACTATGAATTTTAAGAAAGAACAATTTTAAAAGCTAACCAATGTTAGAATTTCTTAGAAAATAAACTGTAGCCTACAAATATAATTAGCAAATTGTATTAGGCCTAAGTACTGCGGACATTGCAAGTATAATACAGGACAGAGAAATACTGGACAGTTTCAGCAATGTTACTTGACTGATTCGTCATACTGCAATTACGTTCATTAGCACATCGAAATGGCTTTGTTTACTATACACGCAATACAAACAATCTCCGCTTACTTTCTCAGCGCGTACAACCTAAACCCCGCCATATTCAGTTTACATCAGTAATGAATCAGTATTCAGATTCAGTAATTCCCATCCATCATTTGAAGGGGGCGGGGCTTCCGACTTTAAAGTGTAAATCAAACGCAGTATGAATTAAGCGTCATTTATGAAGACGCTTGATAATGCCTTTCTTTAAAACATAGTTTTAATGAACATGTGAAAAAATAAGTAGTCTGATTTTTGA
>JAQIXS010002817.1:0-20752 GCA_034700785.1 Rossiulus vilnensis
CGAACCACTACCACTGCAGCACCATAAAATACCTGACAGTGGTCAAACACATGTTTAGTGTATATTGCACTTTTTCGTGACAGCGCTTATTCTGAACGCCAACCAAATTATCTGTATCATGAAAATGTAGCCCATGTATATTGCGAGTGTAATAAATGAAAATGAACATTGAAAAATTTCAATTTCTCGACTTTTTTAAAGATGTCATTATCATGAATCTGGATATCTTATATAAGCGTGCAATAAACCCCAACCCTGTTATGCGAAAATCTCAAAATCGTTCCTACTTTAAAATACATTATATGAACTAAGAAGTTTCTATTTAATTATCTATAAAAATACTTGGGAAATTAGTCCACCAATATTCTAATAAATGTTATTCCAAATATTTGCTGTATTGCCGGAGAAATATAGAAGATGGAAATCATTTATATTGCGAGCGTAAGAAACAGAAATGAACTTGAAAAATATAAATTATTTGGCCCTTAATTTCTCCACTTTTAAAATATATCATTATCATAAATCTGGACATCTTAAGAGGCATGTTCTTATAAATTACATTATATCAGCATATAATAAACCCTATGCATACAATGTAAAAATATCAAAATCAATACGGTAATTTAAAATACATTAAAAGGACAAAGAAAAAAACAACCGAATAAATAGTAAACTGTATGATGTAATGCTGAAGAAAGAAAATGTCGAATCAAATTGAGTTTTGATATATCAGGAACATTTTGTAATGGCAAAATAAATACGACGATGAATTTCATTCATATCAAAGTTTAAAGTTTTAAATAAACTACATGTACCTCAATGTAACTCAAAACGCTATAACGGCTAAGAGAAAACAAATCTCACTATTGAAGTTAATATTAACATACTGATGTGAGTAGACACACTAAAACAGTAGATTTATAGGTTTGTGATTTTATTTTATTTAAATGAATGCCTAAAAAACCCTAAATTCGTTGAGCATACCATGAAATGTGGAATTAAAATTTCTACAGGGGCGCCCATAAATTACTCAGACACTCAACGTTAAGAATAGCATCTTTAATAATTAATAATGGTCCGAATTCGTTGTAATCAACATACTAAGCGTCGCCCAACAAAATCTTCATAAATATTTAATGCTTGTTTGTTATCTGTAATGAATAATGTTCGATTTTACTTCCAATGGAATTAATGTTGTTTATTAACTACCTATGTAATATTCCAAAAAGTTTCCCCACTGTAGTAGATACCCATGTTTGTGCAACTAGCACTTCTGTACATCATCTTCTTCATATCGATATGATAATTACTGTATTTTAATGTATTAATTCAGTCACCTGATGAAGGCCTAATTAAGAGGCCGAAACGTCGTGAAATAAAGAATCTTTGGCTGAGAATCACCTGGTTCATCTTATATTAGTCAAGAGAGGAAGAAATTTCAAAAATTTCAGCTTTAAATCTAAGATGCACAACTGTTCAATGGCAAATTTTATATTCAACTTAATTCAATCCTATTGTTACAAACCTGTGTAGTTATATTAAAACAATTTTAAACACGATTTCTGGAATTATAAGCTGGCGAACGTTTTTGACCCATAAAATATTACTTTGCTGAACTGTAGTCAATTTATTCGTAGCAACTGTGCTGTAAGGATATATTACGGATTTAATTTGCGTGATTGTCCGACAAAACGTTAGTGGGTAAACGACTAATGTTCGTTTTACTTTTAATTCCAAACTTTGGCTTCTAAACTGTTTAATTAAAGTCCTTGACATTAAATCGCATTTTCAAGGTAAACCCTATTTGCCAAGTTGCTTGATGGACATTTTCATTGATAAAATGTTCCGAATGATGGCTGATGTCAATTTCTACTCTGTGATGACCATTGTTATTCGGTCAGTTATTCGACCAATTATTCTAATTTTACAAATGTCCCCACAAAAATGTCTGGGTTTGCGTGCGAACTTTCAATTTTAACAGTGCGTCACATTCTCCTCCAATTGTGTCCAAATGGTCCTCTCTTGAATCACTCATACAAATTGCCCACATTTTACCCAATTTTAACAATAAAACCGATTTGATTGGGCTGTGAATTCGCACCACCAAAGCCGTTTCCTTAGGAAACTCCCCCTTTCAAACTGAGGACTATATATATACAGGCAACGACTCCAACCAAATAGTAAACTAGTCTAATCATTGCTCATAACGCGAACATTTTCTGAAAACTCAACCAGCTCTACCATGAAGTTTGCGTCCATTTTAGCTCTAGCTGCCTTTTTCTGCATGATTTGTGCAGTGTTTGTGGTACGTTATATCAACTTTAAATTAGGATAATATTGGTATAATAGAACATTTGATAATATAGAGCAATATTGAAGATTGCTTAGTATTAACAACCATTTTTAAGCAGCTTACGATGAATAATTTACCAATATTGCAAAATGACATAAATACTTGAAAATTAAATAATTATCTTTTATGTAAGTACCATGGAACCAGTGAAGCCAAGTGCTGCGATGCTAAAATTGTGTAGTGTTAATAAATCGTAGAAAATGTTTGAAAAAATGTGCTAAGAAGTATCATAATAGTGCAATATAAAAAAATTAGAAATGTAATCATTATTTTTGAAGTTTTTTTGGCTTTTGGGCATGGCATCCGGTATAAATGTAAGTCACATGTTCAAAAAACAAAATAATGTTAAAATCGTGAAGTAATAACAATCTGTGGACCCATTAAAAAATGTGCTAATCATGATTGGACTAGTGCAATTTAGTTTTAACAATTTGTGGAGAAATTGTTTTATAAAATGTGCTAGTCAGGATTGTACTATTAGTGCAACATAATGAAAAATACTAACAATGAAATCATCATTATTCAATTTATATGTATCTGCATGTTCAAAGAACAACATAATTGACAGATAAAACGGTTAAGTTTGGTGATTGGTGAATTAGATCTGTCCATTTCCAACAATATTGCAAGTTGCAATATTCAATGTTTGCCTTGTAATTTTATTTTATGAAATTGGTTTAGCAGACAGCTGAACAAGAAAAACCTCAGCAGGGAAGCCAAGTTCAACAACAAGCTGGACAAGGACAGAGTGGTCAGACAGGACGTCCGGCTGGAAAACAAGAGAAGAAAGGCGAGGACCAAGGTGATGACGAAAACCACCAGTCTGGACCCACTGGTCAACAAGGACAGAATGGTCAAGAAGCTGCTCAGGGCAAAAAATCTGCTTCTGATGACGGATCTTTACTGAAAACCTTGGTCAGTGGCCATCGACGTCGCCGGTGCGCACGAACCACTACCACTGCAGCACCATAAAATACCTGACAGTGGTCAAACACATGTTTAGTGTATATTGCACTTTTTCGAAAAGGTAGCCCATGTATATTGCGAGTGTAATAAATGGAAATGAACATTGAAAAATATCAATTATTAGGCCCTTAATTTCTCGACTTTTTCAAAGATGTCATTATCATGAATCTGGATATGTTATATGACATTTACGTAAAAATTGAAGTTATAAGCGTGTAATAAACCCCACCCATATTATGCGAAAACCTTAAAATCGCTACAGTAATTTAAAACAAATCGGTATCATGTTGCTATCGAGCGCCCCCTTGTGGTGCACACCCGCAGTCGTGCGGCTGCCGTCAGAACGGTCCGCGTGGGTTCGTGTCATCGATATATCGAAAAATATGGTAATGATATGAAAATCAGTAAATCGATTGAAGCGGTGGAGGTTATTTACAGAAATGTTTAGTTTGAATAATTTCTCACGTGGTGTACTACATGAAGGTTGCGAATTTCGCTAAGTTATGAATTATACAAACCAATTTTAGGATTTTTGCGAATTTTGCCAAATGTTTTAATGCAATTTTGCAAAATTTATTTTCTATATTTTTTCATGTATTTGTTTTATTTTCATTAATATTATTTTTGAGAACATTTTTTTAAATGCAAAAAAAAACGTTTTGGCCAAGGTTTTGATAATTTTTTTGTTGAAATTTTTAAAAATTCATTTTTCGTATTTGTTCATCATTCCAAGACTTCCAAACAAATTATAAGGACAAAGAATTTGTAATTTAATTTTCTATAAAATGAGTAATTTATTTTAAAAAAACAATCGAATCAATGGCAAACTGTATGCTGTAATGCTGAAGAAATGCGAAGAAAGAAAATGTCGAATCAAATTGAGTTTTGAAATATCACGTACCTTTGTAATGGTAAAATAAATACAACGATGAATTTCATTCATATAAAAGTTTAGTTTTAGATAAACTAACTCCAACTGAAAACGTTATAACGGTTAAGAGAAAACAAATCCCACTATTGAAGAGAATATTAACATACGGATGTGAGTAGATACACTAAAACAGTAGATTTATAGGTTTGTGATTTTATTTTATTTAAATGAATACCTAAAATTTCTTAAATTCGTTGAGCATACCATGAAATGTGAAATTAACATTTTTCCATTTGTCAAGAGAGGAAGAAATTTCAAAAAATTCAGCTTAAAATCTAAGATGCACAGCTGTTTAATGGCTAATTTTATGTTCAACTTAATTCAATTCTATTGTTACAAATCTGTGTAGTTATATTAAAACAATTTTTAACACGATTTCTGGAGTTATAAGCTGGCGAACGTTTTTCACCCATAAAATATTACTTTGCTCAACTTGGAATTCGTAGCAACTGCTCTATAAGGAAATATTGAGGAAAAAACTACGCAATCTGAAGAATTAAAAACTTACAGCAGCAAAAACAACAACAAATAAACACTACGGATACTTCGATTTCAGCACATTTTGGCGTTTAATTTATGAAAGCTACAGTTGTGAAAATAATTTCAATTGCAGCAACATCGTTCTATTAGCCCTTTGTAAACTTTATTTTCAACATAAGCAGATTTCAGGAAACAAATGTGACAAATTCCGAAATAGAATGAGGGAATTTCACTTGAGAAATAAATATCCATCGGGTTAGCGGCAGCTAAAGACAACGTTTTAAACAGTTGACATTGTGTCAAGAAATATGCACTCGTACAAATACATTCGTAGGAATACACGTATGCCCATAAAAGTCGATAAGATATTCGTCGGCGTTTAATAAAGTTTTTAACTTGAAGGAAAAAACTCGAAATAATGAACTTGCTCGGAGTGTGGGGCAATAATGAGAAGAATAACAATAATAATTATACAAAGAGGGTTAGAAGCGTTTTTCACTGTTTGTCAATGGGGATGACGTGCTCTTTGGGTCCTTCCAGAGCGGGTAAAGGAGCCTCGACAGTCAAGATGCCATCTTTGGAAAGCGTGGACTTGATTAACTCTGGATTCGTCCCTTTTGGCATCAGGAATTCACGGTTGTATTCACGGTAGACGGATCTATTTTCACTCTTCTCCTCGTGTTTGGCATGGACCTAGAACGCAAAAACATGGGTTTTAAGCAAAATCGAAAATGTATATGCATGACCAAGTTTAGTTTATATTTAGCATGGATTCCTGGGTACAACCTACGAGAAATTCATTTCTTGGATTCAGAATGACATGTGAAAGCATGGATTTTCACATGCTGGAAAAGACCAATCTAATTTCAAGAATTACCTTGCTTAAAACGAGCAATTTAATCGGCAATTGCAATTTAACCAACATGTTGGTTAAATCATAAATGGATGTCTAATTTGAGACACCGGTATTTTCGATATAAACTTCGAATTACAGATATAATTATAAAAAAGTTCATCGAAATGAGTTTTTTTTTAAATTTAGTTCTTGATTACTTTTTATGTTCGAAGGGAATAAAACAACACCATTTAAGATAAACTGAATGATTTTCATTGTCCATTTTCTCGTTTGATTTCCCAAAGGCTGAGAACGACAACGGATTAACGTGCCCGAGTTATTTTTTAGTTTGAAAATGTCCCATTTGCTTACAAACAAAATTTACTTTAAAAACTTATGCAACCCTCTTCGGAGATTTTCATTGAAAACAAAAAAAAAATCCGTTTTCGGAGCTTTCGGAGCTTTATGCAAATAAACGGGACATACTCAACGCATAAGAGGGCGATCCATTTTAAATTCAGCCATTAATAATAATTTAGAGAAAAAAATGTGATTTTTTGTTCGTTTTTGGCATGGCGAGTTTCTTTTTAGGTCAGCCAAAAGTTTTCTCTTCCTGAAATCATTAAATATCAAACGGTAATGTCATATTACCATATCTTAATTACATTACAAAATCACTGACGATAAATTTAATACGACCTGTAACCTTTTGCCACAAGGTGGCGCTAGCCTCCCAGCGCGAATGCAACTTGCTGCTATTTGTCATTATCCTGAGAGTGATTTCACGTTTGTTCGGTGGGCTTACGTTAATAATATCGTATTGATTGCCGACCTTCGCCGCCTTGGGTGTTTGGGCGGAATTTCAAACACCCTTGACCAAAAAAGGCGATAATCGAGTCCGTTCGAAATTCCCTAGCAGCGCTTAAGTAGTCCTGGCTGCCGTAAGCAGATGGAAGTAGGCGAAAATAACAGCAAGCAGCATTTTTGTGCTAACAGAAAACGGGGCCTGTCATCGATTTGGGCTCGTTTTGAACTTGTTTACCTGACCCAAATGCGCCCGGCATCAACGAAATTGCACATAGGCGCGAGCCTTCCACACAACTCTGGCGTGAAAATGGCTCTTCAGGGGCTGATAAAACTAGACTTCACCATTTGGAAGAGACAGTGAAAAGAACTTAGCCTTAGTTCACCAGAAAAAAAAAACTATGAAAGCAGCACAGGAATCAGGTTCTAACTGCGCTGAGAAACAAAAGGACCAAAAACTTTAAACATTTTATTCGGGACCGATCAAAAACTGTTTTTCTGTAAGTCCCCAAATTAGGTTTGAGACAAAAGGATACTCACCACCCAAAAAAAAGGCATTTTTGCTTCAAATACTTATTTAAATTGCTAAATTTACTTTTCTAGCTGAAGAAATGAGCGTCCACTAGGGTCTGAGGTATTATAATAATTTGGAGATGTCCTGATTATTTATTTAAAAAATGTTGATGCATTTGTAAAAGTATTCATTATGCTACCTCCGGAAACAGGCGTTTCCATACATCGGAAGGTGTTTGCAAAAACTTAATTATTTTTATATATATAAATAAAGTGGACATTTTGAAATTATAACTAACACTGACCCTAGTAGGCTGCCAATTCTACATGGGTAAAATAAACTTAGTAATTATAACAAGTACCTGAAGTACTTGCAAGGTGGGCATCCTGTGGAGGATTTTACAACGTAGGAGCATATTCACGTTGTAAATATATTATTTTACGGTGCATGAATTTCACACAGAATTAAAACGTGCATTTAGTGAAGCAAGAAAACACATTCAATTGAATCTTGCTTTTAATATTGCTTCTAGCAATTTTATGCGCTGGATTAAGTATCCAGCAAAGTGTGGCTGTTTGCTTAGTCTTCAGAAAGGTATTCTGCAAATAGGGTGTGAGAAGCTTACTGATAAACAAAACAAATATTCAGAAGCTTTTTAAATAAGGATAAAATGTCACGGTGTATATGAAATAAATCGCTTTACGAACAACTGTTTTGCATTTTCTTGTCAAACCTTCTCACGGGTTAGTTTTTCTGAAAGCTGTTTACTCTTTTTGTTGGAGCTGAGAGACAAATGTGAGTTCTTCTGAACTTCTACACTTGCGAAATGCAAACAAAAAGCAAAAATAAATGCATTTTGTTCAGCAAGTATTTATCCAACTTAAAATCGGAAGAATTCTTTATGCACCTAAAATTCCTCTAGAATTTCAAAGGCGAATAGCCTACGTGCATCAGCGAATTATGAAAAACATTGCATCTCTAATCTCAGGATATTGTATTCCCTGCAGAAACACATTAATAATAGAATTTTGGACAAATTATGGTCACTTTTTTGTCTTCTTGCAGAATTTATTTTCGGCATTCGTCAAAAGCCCGAGAAGTTTGCAAATTTGTCGAAATGATTTCGATGTTGACCAGGCCTGGATTCATTTCAGTTGCCTGCGCCATACATCGATTGCATGCATGTCCGTCCTTCCAAGAAAAACCAATCAATCGAAATTAGGCGTTAAGAGCGCTGGACGGCCCTGAGGCGGCGAGGGTACCCCGCCGGTCCCCATGGCAATAGCCCCAAACGAAATTGATTTTCCAATAATAACAAAAACATCTGAACTGGGTCAGAACGCGGAGCGTGGTTGCCTAGCAACCGAACGGGCTCCGACCTCGCTCCTCACGAACGGATAAGTGCGCACAAAATGCGACGCAGTTGTGTTGTTACAACACCGAAGGGCCCACTAAAAGGCAAAGGGTCGCCAAGGTCACGGCTAAAAAGCATCGAAAACACCAGAATCCACTTTCTGGAGCCCGAATCTTAGGCCACACTATTACACTGTGTTATAAAGCAACGCTATAGGCCAAAACCTGTTATAAAGAACAAAAATATTATGTGTAACAATTTTTTTGTAATAGAAAACAAGATTACAAATCTGTTTGCTGCATAATGTTTTGCAATGTAGTGTGGACCCAGCTATCAAGAATAGTGGACTATTTTAAAATCAAAGGAAACATTTTATAAATAGTAAATCAACCGTAAATTTCTTCAAGTTGTTCCAAAACCATATTTGATTTCTGCACCCCAAAACCCTAGAACACGAAACATGAGAATGAAGAAGTAAGCAAAGGTTTATGGATACAGTCGTATTGGTGGCAAGTATTTGAGGCACAACTTTATTAATTATCAATATTTGCCTAACCGCTTTATGCACACATAATCACCATTTTCGTCTATTTTTATTACTCTTACAGTGCACCTGTAAGAGCGATACGACTAGTTTCCGGAGAGCCGTCCATTAAGGACGTCTGTGGTTGGAGGTTGGCCCCCAGGCCCATGACCAGGATTTGAAAACATGGGAAGGGGGAGTTGCCGGCTTTTATGTTACCCGGAAATGTGACGTTACTTTGACTTCTCACCAACTTATTACCTGTAATTTGTTGTCCACAGTTTTCACCACGATTTCTTCCGGAGCGTACTGGCTGACGTCGAATCGCAACTTCAGCTCCTTGCCACTGTCCCCATTCTGGATCAACGGCGAATGGAATCCGTCCAGCCAGGCGTGGACTTCCGATTTGTGGGTCTGAGGGGCGGCTGTCGGCGAGGGAGGCGTCGGAGAACTAATTTGGGTTATAAAGGAAAAAAGCAAATGAATATTTCATAAGACCTCGTTGGCAGTGGCGTAATTAACTGGAGTGCCAACATCGCGTTCTAGCGCCTGTGTCAGAAACCCAAATGAGGAGTTCGGGGAAAGACACTGTCGTGGGTTTCAGGAGAGTAAAAACCGAAATTTGGGTCAAACTGGTAGCAATACCAAATTGAAAGTTGGGATAATGATTTTCGCAGTTCACTTTTGTCATCCCTACTCAAGAATACACACATAAGCAGTTTTCTAAAACTGATCTAGCATACTCAAAATATCAAAATTTGTGTTATGATTTAATTTGTTGGAATTCCAATTCCAGTCAATAAATCGGGTCATTGCAGGGATCTCGGGAGAGAGAGGATACGTAATAGTTGAACAGTTTTTGTATAATTTGGGCGGATTTCATTAAGTCGGCTCTTGTATTGACCATCCGCATAATTCGTTTTTTGCGCAAGTCATAATATCTTTATTGCTGTAGAAATTTATTTTCTAGGCAATTTTATTGCCCCTTCTCCGTACGGAACTAGGTCATGCTTGAGTCCAGGAAGCTGCATTGGGCAGGTAGCTTAATTGAAAAATGTTGGCTAATCAAAGTTGTTATTGTTGACGACCTGACGCAAACAAACACGAAGGGCAGGCTTCATTTGTTAGCTTCATCACGTACATGCCAAAAAACGTTCAAATTTGCAAGTCTGGTAACTACTGATTGCAGTTGGCATTATCGTCAACCCTAGCTAAAATGTGTTAAAAAAAACTCGTGCATAAAAATAGAGGAAAACCAAATCGATGGGGAGAATAGGGAATTTCGTGGATACCATAAAGCGCTTAAAAACAGATTTGCAAGCCTACTAGCCTAGGTTTCTGGGTTGGAATTTGGAAAAATACTTAAGCGTTTTAATTTTTTTTCCTACTTCACAGTTTCAACCCCACCCATCAACAAATACAAGTGAGTGGAATTTATGGCACACTTGAGTACTCAATGTCAGTGGCTTTAAAGCACATCCACAATGGCTGATTTATTCTGTCATGATAGGCCTATCTGTTTTATCCCTAGGAGTAAACGGGCATTCCACATCGACTCGAAATCAAAGTGACGTCATCTCTTAGGAATTTGGCATGTGTCGTGATCATTAATGGTCAAAAAACGAGATATATACACATGTTTTCACATTTCTTCAGAAAGTGTTTTCCAGTTTTACGTGTTGATTTAAAAAAAATTAATTTAAAAAACCAAAACAATCACATTTATGAATATTTATCTTCAATTAACCAAGAAAAATTAATTGAATCGAAGTCCCATATTAAACCATAATTTCAATAATTGGAAGATAGATAAATTTAACCAATTATGCTCAAGTCCAACCCAAAACGATGCCCACTCTTTTAAAATGCAGCTGCTTCAAATACTTAATAGCCTATTGAAGTTAACTTTTTTCTCCATATATGTAGCCTTGGGTCTGAGTTATTGTATAATTTGAAAATATCCTTTTTTATTTATAATAAAATTAAATAAACACGAAAACTTGTTATGCAACCCCAAATGCCCAATTTCTGAGGTTTCATTGAAGAAGAAAAACACGTTGCCGTATAGGTCGCATGTTCATTTTTTTCTACTTTTATAATACGTAGGGCATTTCCAAATTGTACAAAATAGGCAATATCAGCCCCTTGTGGACCATCAATTCTGCAATATAGAAATAAAACCAACACTCCTATAATTATTTGAAGCAGTCTTAACTCTGCATAAAGTGAGTGTACAAACGTTTTTCATCTGCAGCTTTAGTCATTAAACGTTCGTGCAAATATGATAACTTTTAGAATACCATCGATGGTGAAATTTTGACAATTTTTCGAACCAAATGGATATTAATAACAATGGATGACTTGGGTTACGGGCTACCACACCGAAGCAAATCAACACCCTGCCCCTCTCTAAACCCCAGCAACCCCATTCGTCCTTTATGAACTACCCCTAGCTGCACAACTGTTACAGGGTGACCAAAAATTCGCGCAGCCGTTTGAAACCCTTTCACCTAAGTTACTGCCAAACTGCACTTGCCGAAAACAGACCTTTTACCATCGGAACCAATGACGTCACAGCGAAAGCGGGGGGTAAGGAATGCGAGCGATGGGAGGCGTGCAACGTTCTAGGGTGTAGTTAGTGCGTTCTGGGAGAAGGATACTACGAAATAGAAAAAAGGGTAACGAGCCTGGCCGATGTGTGGTTTCCAGCACATGCGCCATTTTGCCGCGTCCCTGCCGAGGAATGATTGCTGCAATTGTTGCCATCAATCCAGGTCGAAAATTCGCTTTTGTGAGTCGTCGAAGAACCACCACTCGAAACACTGCAAAGCCAAACACCAAAAAACCAAAAACCCATTCAGATGCACGATCAGGAGGCAATGGCATGCATGCTCTAACAGATTTCCTACGCTGCCAATTGTCACAACATTCAACAGTTATACAATATGATAAAGTTTATCAGCGGTTTCCCTAGTAATATTGACGTTTTATCAAACCCGAATAAATCATCGAATGCTCTACTCGGAAGTAATGGTATTTCATGAATGGACCACGAGGGTTTTGGGATAATTCAATGCGACACCTGATGGAGCCATTTGCTGCACGTCTTTCGTGGTTGATTAGGTTAAGCTGGTTAACTGCAAGTCTGATGTTGCAACTTGCAATTTCGTTGCAAAGACCATGACGAAAATCCAATAGGGCAAGGATAGGCTGAGCACCATTTTGCATGGACAAAGATTTGTCAAAAACCAGCTCAAATGCATCCTGTAGAGCTCGATTTCGACTCCAATCCAGCATTCAGTTGGTGCCATTGGATTTACATAATTACGAATATTATGTTCACAATTAGGTATTACAAACAGGTTTGCAAGTCAACGTAATTTGCACATTCAGAATCAGGGACAATAAAGCAGATTTCATTTCACATGAATGTCCGTTGATAACAGCTGCTTAAAAACATCAACAGCTTTTGTAAAAGGGTGTTTGGGTGGATACTATTTGCCAATTAAGGATGAAATCATTACATGTAGATGGTGGATTACATGCACCCAATTATCTCAAATTGTAGATCCATAATACACATGTATCGACCTAAAATAATTAAGAGAGCAGTGACGCACTACAAATTATAGGAAGATACAGCGCTCCCCCCCCCCCCCACCACCCTTGCACAAGCAGGGTTAAAACACCAAGCTACTGTAAGTTATATTTTCGAGCCCCTTATGTTTTAAATGGTGTTCATAATCTTTTCGATTAAATTTCCTTTAAATGTTTCCTTTAGTCACTAACAGAATAGGTATTACAATATGAACCTCAGAACATTCTCGAATTGGGATTTGAGGGCAGCAACCACTCCGAAAAATAAAGGGCAAAGCAGTCACGAAGCATAAATTGTGGAAATTGATGGGTGTGCCATTACTGCACCTCCTACTCGCTGAAGTGTTGCGGTCAGTCATAGAACACATCTGGGTCTAGACACGAAATAGGCCTGGTAGTGAAAACAGCCTTCAATTTTATTTCGAAACAAGCTGATTTTCATGACGCACAATATGGAATCTCCCAAAACCACTATGATAAATCACCGAGAAATTAATTTGCACACTTCTAAATACCAATTTTGGGTAATCTAATATTTTGGGTAACTTATTTTCTGTAAAAAGATCCGAAATTTTAACTTCAGACGTGGGGATATCCTCCAGCTTGGTCACTTCTCACAGCCTAAATTACCCAAATGGGCATGCTGCCTTCCTGTCGGAAATTTCAGGTGAGATGAAAAAATACCTTCGGGAGTTATTTTAACCCTGAAAACTTGGCCATCACGCGCAGCCTAACAAAACAATTGCATAATCCCATTGTTTTTGAGGTCACACGCTGGCCACATTTACAACAATCGGAGATGCACTTTTGTTTTGCTTTTATTATTTTCGCTTGGCATTTCCATACTGCGCAGTGGTTGCCAGCAGGAAATGCATAAATTACACGCGGATTCCATTCAGGAAATCCCTGGTGTAATTACTAATGCATGCAACCGAACAAAAGAAGATTGTGTTCCGGGCCTTCCTGCGAAATACGCACAACAAATCCGGAGCAGAATATGCCACATTTTTCGCATTCGATCTGGTCGTTTCGGAAACACATTCCAATTTTGGCGTTTGGGATTTATTCCAATTTGGTGCAATTTTATTTTGTGTGCGTCTTCATTAGTGTCTGAACTTGATGGACGACCAATCCCACACCGGAAAAAAACATAGCATTTATAGATTTTATACTACGTTGGCTATTTGTAGTGTGAACGGTACCAGGATCAAGAGTATAACCTACTACATTTGTTTTTTCCAAACATAACATTACAAACCATGAATTAAGCCTGTATTTCTGCGCAATTCTTCTTGAAAGCATAACCGAGCATTACTGCAAGCGTTGATTAACCAATCGTTGACTTTAATCTGCAGTTAAACAATTTTTAGAAATACTATCAAGAGAACACAGCAGGCGAAAATTGGCCGAAAACTAGTTCATCTAAAGGCCCCATTGTGTATGTAAAGTTTGTTTTTAACAATTAAGGGAGTGGAGGCGGATTTTTTCTATAGAAATTAGGTCAATATAGCAATCTCCCAGTAAAACCTTTAAATTGGTTTGATACGTAATTTGACTATTACACCTATTGACTTGATATCAACGTCGTATGGATACATTGGACGTTGTCAACGAAAATATTTACGCAGTGATAGGCTACTTCAAGGAGGAGCATACTGAACACATCAAAGCAACACTGGAGTACATTTCATTCAGATGACATTGCTAACATGGCTGTACGTGCCCGGAAGTAGCACCATCTCTGTTTAAATCAAAGCCACTTCCCAAGAAATTTAATCCAATTCATTTACAATGTAAAGCTCCCAAATTAACTTAGTTTAAATTGCTGCATTATTTGTACGATTTTATAAGAATGTGTCATTGCAGGCATCCACAAATTCTGGAAGGAATGGAAATCAATGCTTAACTCCCAATGTTTCCAGAATTTTCGGACACCCAGTTGGTAATGGTAGTCCAATTTCTTAATTTCCTCAAAAACAAACAAAAAGGCTTATAAGCTTCTGATTTTAAAGCTCTGCATGTACCATCACTGTATATTCTTGCATGCTTAAACACCAAGGGCGTTACTCGACAAAAATTACCTTGATTTTTTCAGAAGTTTGGCCAAGAAATCCATGCTTTCGCCCAGGTGACGTCAGCCGAGCTCGTGTTCAACTAACATACATGTACGTCTTGATTAAATCACCCGTGAGGCCGTAACACTGGTATTTAGACCGTTTTGCGCAGTGTGAAATTCACCGAATTAACTCTTATAAACACATTTGTGCTGACTTTTCCAGCCTCATTCACGGACTGATGGTTCAAGGATGAAGCAGAGAGGTACGTGGGCAGGCAATTGAGCAGCTCCTCAAGGCCTCCAACACCATTGCAATGCAGATTTAACAATTGCCCTCACAGAAATACTGGTGCATGCACTCTGAAGCAGCAAAAAACGTGCATCCATTAATCAAGAAATTAATGGTATCTCGTTACGCTATGGTTGAGAGAAGGAAGGGCAAGAAATTACATGTAAGTGTCTAAAATAGATCGAAACTTAAGCCCGACCCAAAAGGATGCCCACCATGCAAACAATTACACTATTTTGCTTCAAATATTTGTTCTAACTGGCAAATTTTGTTTCAATCCCCAGCCTAGAATTGCTTTTCCACTGTAATCTGTTTTTTTTAACTGTCCACATTCCCGTTTATTTATAAAAAATTAACTTGAAAAAACCAGAGAAACCCCTGCTTTCGGAGGTCGCATTACAAGTTTTTTTCAAATTTGATTTTATTATAATTAATCTTAATATTTACAAATTATTAAAAAAAAGAAATCCAAACCCTAGCAAAGTGGACTTCCATTTCTACGCTAGAAATTTTTTTCATAGAATATCACAATGATTTGAATAAAAACGAGTAATTTTCTGCATGGTGGGCATCTACATTTAACGAATGTTGCCAGCTGTAGGCCTACCATAAAACAACAGCGCAAAGTTGATATATTTTTAATCTGTCAACTGAACAAACTGGACATGTTCAAGAATAGGCTAGTTTGTACTTTTAAATCTGTACAAGAAACTGCTTAGAAGAATTGTAATTTTGTAAAGAAAATTCCATGAATTTTGTAGAATGCTGACCATGTCTAGCCACACAATGTGCTCCGACCTCCCTGTCATTTGTTTTCTCCATCCGCTAATTTTCATACGGACCTAGATAACCATTGCTGAGTTTATAATCTCGAATACGCACTAAGATTGATTCTCATGTAGTAAATTATTTGTTTATTTTATAAATCGCAGTTAACGAAATGGCTTAGTTGGGTGAGATTTATGAGACCCAACATGGCCACTGGTGCTGAAAGCGGAGTCAGTTTGCGTCGATGAGATCCTGACTGAGAAGCGCTGCCCAGTGCTGTAAATCTCGTAGTCGAGGATTATTAATTATTTTTCCGTTCAATATACTGATAAGTTCTTAATATAAGTATTAATGTAAGCTAAATCCTAGCTGAGTTTACGTTTCATTAGCTGTAATATTATCGGAAAAAAACGGCCATGGAGATATGAATGTTATGTGCGCTGTAAGGAATTTACGGCTTCGTCGTTTGGCACCATTGTAGTTTTTCAAAGATGTCCGGCGAAAATCTGGATATCCGACTACAGATAAATGTGTGTATATTCGCGTAAAATGCGGCTCAATTTCGGCCAAATCCGTGAGATTTTCAGCCCCGTGTGTAAGTAGCGTGCGTCTGAACTCAAATCCGGAGCTGTCAATCGCAATTTAGGCCAATTAATTGCATCCGAAAAATGCGAAGAGCAGCAGGTGATTTCAGGAAGTGCTTATGAAATGAGTGATCGCAACATTCACGGCTAAGTTAACATTCGCAGTTTTATTTCTGTATGACATTCTCTGACAAACGTTTTTGTCGAAGACTAGTGCTATTTCCCGAAAATCGCGCAAGAGCTTGAAGAAGAAAAAATGCTCTTTTGGCGACACTTTTCTGGCGGTTAACATGGCGTCATAATAGGCGCGCATCAGTCCAGTAATTAACGGCAAAACTGATTGTGCGCGTTATCCTCGCATCAGGCCAGAATCCTGTGGAACTCCAATTTCACGGTAAATAAACAAAATCATCTATTCTTACGCCCAAATCACCATCGCTAGTTGCGTACGCGCATGCCACGGCACTTTCAATTAGTATAAGTAAATAGCAACAGTTGGTAGGGATATACGGTGTTTGCATGGAAAACAGGATGCTAGGGATGTACTGTACAGTGTTTAGTCCTACATGGAAAACAGAGGATGCTCTATCAAATCAACAAAAGAACAGACTGAGCAAAAATCAATCACAAATATTCAGCTTATGTATTAACCTTCATGAAGCTCCAGTATAGAGAAAGCTACACCCACGACGCGTACGAAGCCATACAGAAAGAAAAATAGCTGCCAGCAACGACCACGTGGAAAGGAGCAGATTAATCATAGAACAGCCTCTTGCATTCTATTGGTCCATACGGATTCCCAGTCTTTTCTTTTGTTGATCCGACTATAGGCTAAGTGACTACAGCATTTGTAGGCTTTCCATCAGTTCAAGCTATTGACTGGTTAAATAATAGGCTATACCAAATAGGCTACATTTGTTTTTTTCCCCTAAATCCATAAACAGGATTTCTGGTGTGTTTTGGATTCGGTCCTTATGGCCGAAATAGAAATGTTATGTTGAAGTGGATACAAGGTCCATTAATAAGAAAAAGAAGCAAGTTACAAGCTATAATTTCAGATTTTAAGATGGATATGAAATTGTTATTAGTGTTAGTGTTGGACCCCGACCTCCACGAGCACCTAAAGTTGGCTATTACAAAGGATTGAGATGAGATATTTTTGCAGTTCATTACATTTCAGAATCAAAGCTATGATTCATGGAAATCAGCGTATAGGCATTCATAAATGACGTCCTCAGTTTAAAACAACCTCTGCTTCAAGGCTCTAGACTGCTTTAGAAAGTAGATTCACTGTCTGCTGAGAGATTTATTTGAATTGTCAAAGCGTGACAGGGATAAATGTGAATGCGTGACAAAAGAAAAAAAGTCAAGAATTGAAAAAAAAATTAAGGAGTTTCATATAATTTCCTTCATTCTATGGTGTTTAATGAATTAAGTATTATTCCTGAATGGGGGTTCAACCCCCACCTTGAATTTCGGCCTAATTAACGTACACTCAGTCAGGGTTCCCACTGACCTGGAATTGTCAAGGAAGTAGGAACAACTTGGAAAAGTCGGGGAAACTTCACATTTTTATGCAAAATCAGGGTAATTTTGATAAGATATAATGTCAGCCTTTAATTGTCATACTCTCAACTGATTGTTTATGATACTGCTCAAAAGAGGACGTATCTAATTACACTATGCAATAATAAGGAATTCCCCTATTTTCCATAACATGCTTCCAAACGTTTAAAATCAATAAAAATATCAGTAATTGGTAAATGTTTAAGGAACATTTTTCACGATATTTCTCATAAAAGTCGGAGTCGGATTCCCATGAGGAATTCCCCAGTTTTCAACAGCATACTTTCAACTTTTGAAATACATACAAGTAAATGACAATTGTTGTTTTCATTTATCATTAGAGTATTTTTTGTAAAGGTCTGGGAAGTCGAGAGTTTAATTTCAAAGAAAACTGGCTTTTTCGAATAAATTTCGTTGGATCAAAGAAGGAATTCGTGGATGACCCTCGGTAGCTATCTCGCAGTGCAATACTGGTAATGTGCCATGATAATGGTGGTTGAATAGCGCTTCCCACCCAGTTTCAGCCAATTGAAAATGCAATGGTACAGCCGTACACGGATGCATTTTCACCATAACAGAATGTCGAGACCGATACAAAAGCCTCCCTTGTTTTCGGTCCCGATTTGGCCCACACCTCGGGCGCGCTCCCTTCTCCACCCAGAAATAAACTGCGCACTCACGCATCCAGAACAATGCCAAATCCACGTGAGAACGCATTTCGGATGTGCTTTACTGCTGCCATCAGGTTTTATCTTCCGTAGTAAAGACCCCGATCCCACCCGGAGGTGCCCATGTGCAGGCAGCTGCGAGGGAGGGTGTGGTCCCCCCACTGTCTTGGTTATCTAGTCAGAACACGCCACAAACCGTGTTTCGCTCCTAGATTCTAGTACCAAGCACAAATAACTCATTCCATGTCGGGTGACAGGCTATTACAACTGTCTCAGAACCCAGCCAAGTCAGGGTCAGGTTTCGTGTTTCAAAACGGAAATTCCACTCAAAAGACGTTTAGACGCTCTTGGTCAATGGGTGCCCATTTGATAGGCGAGAACGAGATCAGCCTCTCTGAGAGCTCCGACTGTCGGAGAGCGGAAGCTCTAAAGTGGACAGATCCTAAAGTAGTACGATAATGCCATACAATAGCCCGATTGCAATTAACCATTCCAGTCCCATAACATGTGCCATTTGTAGGGCATCTCTCTACCAGGGTTCCCCCAGACCTGGAAAAAGTAATGATAGTGACATTAATTACTGATTTTAAGCAGTTTGACAATTACCAGTTTTTTGCCCTTTGACGCCATAGGAATTTAAAGAGCAAGTAATTTTGTGCGTTGAAATCCGTATATTTAATGGCTTTGTAAAGAAAATGTAATGGCATGGAAAAGTTATTGTTAATCAGTATATTTACAATACCTAATCCAGGCAATCCTGCAGCTATAAAGCAGGGAATTCCCCAAAGTCATCGAGCATTCCTTGTATTTGCGTGCCATAATTTCGCATCATTGCTCTGAAATATTTGTTAAAAAAAACAACTGGACTAGTCAGGGAAGTTGAACCGTGAACGTTTTATTTATGGGGAAACCCCGTCTTCGCTAGAAGACGTATACTTAAAAAACTGAAAATCTCATTGGTTGAGGCCCAGTTCCATTCTGATTTTGGACAGACTATTGACTGTGCATCTTGAAATTAGGTGCCATCTTGTCGTAAACCTCCTCGCGCTTAAATTACAGATGGCGCTGTTTGCTCTATGGTGTAAACACAAATGCAACTAATTTTAGAACGCGTACCGAGCAGATGGCACGGCGTTGCGATTTTTGGCAAATGCCTTCGAAGTTCATGACCACTATAAATACGCGTAATGCTTTTTTTCCTCTTCGAAGCTGCTGGGTACGAATGGAAGGAAGAGAGAGAGAGAGAGGGAAATGAGTTTCGTGTTTGAAATTCATGGGAATGGTAAAAGTTTAAGCGAGGCCTGGTACCTGACGTGCATGCTAATAAAGGCGGCCCGGGTGCGTGCGTTCGATGCCCAATTTTGGACATTTTCGATTCCCTCGCACGAATTGATGACCTCCACCCGAACCCCATCGGAGGATCGTATTTAAAGAGCCACCGAAACACAATGGATTTTTAAGGGCGTTGGTGTGCAGCGTTGAAAAGAAGAGACAATGGCGTCTGCTCAAAACATGGCGCCCGAAGAGGCTGTTCCGGTCAGCACGAGAAGCGCTGCTGCTCATGGGAAACGGCTTTAAAACGAGAGCGACTTAATTTACGATCTGTCCCAGATTCTCACGAGTGGGCGATGATGGCCGACCCTCGCCTCAGGCGTGGGAAAATGGCGGTGGTCGGTGACGTCATCGTCCCAAGATTTCGCAGGCCGAAATTGCATCCGAAAGGATTATGATGCACGCATTAAAGTTTTTTTTCTTCTAAATTTAAATAACGGCCGTGTGTTTTGAAATTCATAGGATTTAGTTTTTTTGCGCAAAATTCTATTTCATGTTGAATCGTTGTTTTAGTTTGGGCACAAGCGTAGAGATTAGGGTCCCCACTGGCCTAGAAGAGTCAGGGAGACTTTAAATTGACATGCGAAAGCCAGGGACATTTTCAACAGATAAAATGCCAGCCTTAAATTTGTATGTTCTGAACCGATGAATTGTTTATGATGCTGCTAAAGAGGGCGTGGCTAGTCACACCTATGCATTAACAGGGAATTCTCCATTTTCCATAGCACACTTTCAGCTGATTGCCATAAAACTCAGTTATTGGTCAATTTGTTTACATTTGATTCTATAAACAGTTTTGATTGTCAAGAAAATTTTCCTGAAAGCCTGGACAAGTCAGGGAAAATTATGATTTAAACTTCCGTGGGACTATTCATGGGCACTTTCAAAGAGGCCTTATGGTATGTGTCAAATTGAACACGATGACCAATGTATAGACCTATTTTCGGTCACGCATCATAATACCAGCACATTATTATACTTAAAATTTGAACGTGCAGTGGAAGTGTTCAGCATGCAAAACGTCGAAAACATTTCTGCTTCAAGTGCTTGTTATACACTACGTTTACATGCAGTGTTTAAGGTATGTTAACTTGAATTAAACTATGCATGTAAACACCTTACCGTGTGATTA
>JAQIXS010002818.1:0-20747 GCA_034700785.1 Rossiulus vilnensis
TTGTGTCGGACCCTTGCTGTTGGAAGCAGCTTAAGTGCATGCATCCGATTTTCACGCCCGTGATCGCGTTTTTGTTTGAAGATTGTGAAAACGCAAACTTAAGTCTGCTGGATTTCAAAGTGCGAGAATATTCATTGTTATATGGGTTTACGTTCTATACAAGGCGGCGTCACATTCGCACAAGAAATGAAAACTTCACACAAATGAAATTCACATACATGACTTAAGTTATTTAAAGGCGACAGCGTTTAAATTCACTGGTACTTTTCAAGATCGGAACGATAAAATTCCCGAGAACTAAAGTACTGGGAGTGGGTCCTTCCGATGATAAAAATGAAGTGAAAGATTTCAATCATTTATTTTCGCACTTAAAAGATTTCAAACTATCAGAAACTCACCGCTAGTTTCCATTTCATCGTCTGTACCAGCTCACTGTGAACGACATGTTTGTCTTTTCTGGATTGTATAAGTTTTGGCAATTCGTCTTGGTACCTGGAAGAAATGTATTTTCATTTTAAGAATTGTATTAAAGCATTGATTTAACCGATTGTACGCTATGGCTTCGCGAAAGATTCCCTCAGTAACAACACTGGAATTTCTCCACTGCTACTAGCAAAGTTCGCAATATATTATACTGGACGGGATATTTAACAGTATTTGCTGCAATTCATGAATAGTCAAAGCGACACAAGATATAAATGTACACTGTACGTACAACTGAAGTACGCATTCGCCTCCTTCCCCCATAACACTTCACCGCTGCGCTGTAAGTAAATGGTCCGAAAAATTTTGCGAAAAACTAATGATGAATTTTTACCTATTTTTCTATAAAAATAATTCCTCAGAATTACCTCAGCGAAAGCAAGTGGAGCCTCAACTTTTCTCCTTCCCCCACTAAAACAGGCATTTTCCCCCGCCTTTAATTACGGCACTGGGTACTGACACACCCATAGTTCCTTAAAAAGTATATGCTAATCCACATTTTATCCTTCCGCTAAAAGCATAAACCGAAGCCGGTAATGTTCATTTTCCTCTCATATTTTGCGTGTCACGTTGGCTAGTTTATGAATCATTGTTGATGACAAAAAATATTATAAAGACCCAAATGCGAATATAGACCGAGCATGAATCCAATTTTTTAAAGTTGTTACTTGGAAACAAAACTACGGAATACTCGGAATTCTGTATATTCCAAAAGCCTGATGTTATTTTCCATGTATTCTTCCTTGGTTTCATGCAAAACGTTATGCAACCAGCAAAGCAAAGTAGCCACGAAGGGAAGCCTAGTTTTAGGCAGTCGTGTAACAGTTGTTTTCAAATTAAATTTTTTTATCAATAAACGGGACATGTTAAAATTATAAACCAAAGCTGAAACCCTAGTGTAGGTCGAATTCCACATTGGGGAAATTCAATCATTTTTTCTTCGTGAAGGATGCTTTTGATTCAGCCTTAAAACACCCATCTGCCAATCTGCTCACGGATCAACTGAAAGATGTTGCTAATATTTCTCATAACAAACCATGAAACTTCCCTACATACCACCAAGCACTAAACGCATTTGGAAAACCCCTTAAAGTCCATTCCTGAATTAACAAACGAAGACAAGCGTCAATTACTTTCCCCGAGGAAAGTTGCAAATTTCCAGCGGCTTGATAATGATAATAAAAAAAAAAACTGAAAATAAACTAAAATCATTGGGCGAATTTTTCAATCTGCACTCATTTTCAACAACGCACGCGAACAGATAACGATTTTTTCTCCACAAGAAAACAGCTCCTCTCAGGGGAGAAACAAATGTTCCAAGAGCTCTGGAAGTGGTTCCCAACTTCCCTTTGCAGTGGCTCCCTTTATATCGGTTCGCCGGCGATCGATATATGGCTCCACCTTGACCTTGCCTGATCCACGACCAGCTCAAGGGGTTTCCCTGGCTCACGAAACGCCCATCGGACGTTCGCGTTCTGGCGCAGCCAAAAAAAAAAAAAAATCCCGTCTAATTACATGAAAAAGTGAATGACTTCGGAGTTCCTCACGCTTGAGAGCTCCACGGCGGAGGAGTTTGTTGAACTCCCATGAAAATCTCAAAGCAATGCAAGCATGAGTTGGATGCACGTCGAGTTCAGCGGCGAGATTGAGTGGAGGCAGTTTCAAAGAGAACTTAACTGGGGGAATAGAAAGCAGCTGATTTCTACGAGTAGTACTTTTTTTTTTCAGACGGGATTTAACGGGACTCCCTGGCTCTGCTATCGTCCGCGGGGTCAGAGGTTGGAGGATAGGGGAAAGAAAAAGCGATTCATCTGTACGCAGCCCGAAAAAAATGCTTTGCTAGAGTTGCTCACACCACTCTTAATCCGGAGAACAAAAAACAATACATTACAGAATTCTGAACATCATCCTTTGACATTTTTTACAGGATGTGACGCGTGCCGTACGCAACGGTAGATTAACGATTGAGCGAAATAAGCGCTTGTTAAAGCTCCCAATAAAATTAGGACCCAAGCAACAAAAATGTAATATAGGACGTAGAAATTACTTGCAAAAGGACCCCAATAATAATTGTACATTATAACATCTTACTTTCTAGCCTAGGGGCCCCTTGGCTGTTTAAATATCCTTGGTCTTGTAGAGCAATAAAATAAGTATCTGTTTATGCTTTAATTCCACCACTGTAGAGTTCATGCATGTAGGTATAACAAAATAACCGCGTGGTTTGTTCCTGTCCTGGTGAAAAGATCAGGACGTGATTCTCTACCGTTATCACCACTAATATCAGTATGTGGGTGGGAGGAGCTAATGCGGTTAATAGTGGCTTATCGCTGCTACAAAATGATAGGCCTACATGTATTACGTTTATTGAATACAAATTTCGATCAAATAGTGATTTTCTAAAGTTACTAATTGTATAAAATTAGCCTGCACATGTATACAGCGCGATGTAAGAACATCTGTTTAAATACAGCCAACTTGATGGTCGTATCTCTTTGTAAATAGAAACCAAAGCCTTAGCACCTTATTGAGTAATAGTCTACCCATTGTCATAGTTCCTTCAACGATGACTATTTCGAAACAAGTTTATTGTGGTAATATTGACTAAAATTATCACTTATCATATAGCTTGTCGAGTTGGTCTACAGAATTTCTTCATAGAATATTCCTAACAAACGTAATAACTGTTATAAAGAAAGCGAGAAAAATCATCATCTGTTATCAAGATGACGTCGAAATATTGTTAAGGGCTAAAAAGATTAGAAATGATCCAATTTTATTTTCTGATATAAAAGTGGTTAGGCCTACAGTGTATTGAGAATTATAATCCGGTTCTTATAGCTTATGCAAAAAGGAGCATTGCAAAATATTTCTTTCATTGACTGATCTTTAATTTTGAGTTAAGAAAAAAAGGGCAGCCAAAAAAAAGCTAGCAAAATGAAAACAGTTTTAAAATTCAGCGTGATTCGTTAAGTCTCCAAACAAGCAAGGGGTTCTGTGATGATGTATAGAACATGAGTGGGAAATCTGACGTTATTTCGAGTGACCGGCGTTAGATCTACTTTAAAAATGACGTCATATCGACCAATTAAATGATGAAATAATGCCCGGTTAACGTTTTCAGTGCCAGCACCAACTAGTTGGCCCTATCTGAGTATGAACAAGAATGATAATTTTTACTTGCCACGTGCCATTAAAGACAATATAAGCATGAGGACGGAAATAATTTTACTTCAAGCACCTAACAAGCTAAACGGAGTTCTCCTCCTTACAACCTCACATTTATTTGCTGACTGTAGGGTAGGCCTATTGAATTTAAGCACAGAGGGATTGAATGCATCAAACAATATTTTGGTAAAGGAATGACAAGCTATCCATTAACCCATCAATGGGCTAGCTGACGAACGTTGTACCTCATCAGCTGCCAACACAGCAGATGGTTCATTAGGAATGACAACTTATAAGCAGATGGTTGTTCAGTCTAATGGAACGCACCCCAACACTGTAGAAGAGTAGGCCTACTATACATTTGGGTTTAAAGACAGAAGCAATTCTTTACATTTTATAGAAAACTCCCAGACCGATTCAATGATGCACCCGGAAATTCTCATGTAACATACATTGCAAAAGTTTTTTTTTCTTTTTTTCATTTTTGTATTCGTCCCTAAGTAAACACTTACTGGCTCAATTTGATTTAACAGACTACGATAGCTTCACAATACATGTACATCTCAAGAACATGTTTCAAGCTTCAGTCTCAGTTGTGTCAGAGCAATTCGTTTTGGAACAATAACGCTTCAAACGCTAAATATACTTGAGATTGAATTACAAGGGTAAAGGAACCATATGGTATTGTCACATTAACCTCTATTAAATAAAAGAAATATCCACAATTTAATGGAACGTAAACTAAGGGTACAATCGGGATGAACGAGACGGCGAGTTATTAAAAAGTAACTGAGTTCTACCAAAGTAAATCAACATTTGAGTATCAATAGTTGATTGCAAGTACTTGTACACAATGGATGTTTTTACGCTTATTTAATTTATAGATAAACGGGGCATTTTCACATAACAGAAATAATGGTGGCAGTAGCAAACGACCTTTCTACATTGGAAAAGTAAAATTTTATAAAGACAAAGCACTAAGCACTAAGGGGGTATGCCCCTTCTGGCTGAAATTTAAATCAAAACAATCCGTGAAAATTTTAGCAAAGAGGCAATTATTGCAATACGGATAAAATTGCAGTGTTCCACTGATATTTATTTAATTGGTATAAAACGACATTTACTTTATTTGAAGAGTACATTAATAATGAATATTCCGTGTATTTATTTTATTATTTTCGTCCCACATATGTTTTACCGTAACAGAATTCGGGACACAGCAAATCTCAGGGATCGTTTGGTCACACATTATCAAAACTAAAATTGCTAATTTGACATGGATACTGATTCTGCCCCACTTGTATTAGCAAAGAATCCAGACTGCTCTTAATTAATTTTTGTAATTTCATAAAAATGAAAAACAAAGACCAGGGCAATATATCATCTCAATAGTTGCAGAGACTGGAATTATTAACGGTAGACCCAGACTGATGAACATAATATAACGGTAGGCCCACATTCGATCCATCTTCGCTGTCCAGTAGAAACGTGCGAGAATATTTGAACAACCAAGAAATCCATAATTAAAAAAAAGGTTTTGCAAACAAATGCAGATACGTGTTTTTCTAGTTCATCCGTGTTAAACTACAGCTAAGCGCATTATATTATCAAGAAAATGAAAACCAAGGTGATCTGCAGCAGGTCAATTCGGTAGGGTCAATTCACATTATAACGAGTTCATTTTTGACGTTCTCAAAATGGGCACGAATACCCAAATTTACACTTTCAACAATACCAAAGCGCCTTTCCACCAAAAATTGCAAACTGATGGGACAATTACCCACTCAGTGGTTTTCGGTTCTAAACTCAAAAACTCGCCGATTTGGTGCCAATAAAAGACTGCAGAGGACAAAAGGCTGATCAGCCCTTCTTTTTTCCTTGTTTACTTAATTACTGACATGTCGCTGCATTTGGGCATATTCGGTCCTTTCCCTCAGTGACATGCAGTACTTTCAAGCCCATGAGTAAACTTGCCAAACTACCAGAGAAACAAACGGCACCTAGGCCTATATAACTGTAGGAGTACTTATTCGGCAAATCTGCATATCAGCTACCGTTAAAAGCAAAACGAGGTGAGTTACGATACAGGGACAGGTAGCAAAACCAAACTACTTCTCAAAAACCTCGAGCAGGTTAACCGCCAGGAGCGCACATCCGGTCGGACCAGTCGTCCAAGTGGCCCGAGGACATTTGGCTTTTGTGAGGGTCAGCGTGCGTTCGGCGAAATTCAAAGCGCCGAAGCGCGGATGAGGATGGGACGGGGGTGTGGAGGCCCACCCGGGCCGTCCGAGCTCGGACCCAGGGGCCTTTGGGGGGCCCTCACCAGCCCATGGTCCCCTGGTGCAGTGCGGTAGGCGCAGCCTTTGTCTCCATGTTGGATTCTGGGCTGGCGAACTGGGGCCGCCCGAGGACGGGGTTTTTGGCCCGATTCGAGCCGGGATGGCATCGATTAGCACGTGACAGCGGCGCGATTATCGCGGGGCGCCAAAACACGAGCGTTTTTGACAATTTCAGCGCATCGTTTGGCCAAGTTCAATGGCCTGCCCCCAGCGGGGCCCTACTCACCAGCAGTCCAGCTTGTACAGCTCCTCCGGCTTCTTGTTCTTCTTCTGCTCTGCCTTGAGCTTCAGAGCATCTTGGTAGATGGACAGAATGTACTCCCACTCGGCAACACTGCCTTTGGTGAAGAAACTTCTCGTGTCTCGCAAGCCAGCGGCCATCGCACTACAACCAGCATCAACACACCTCAAAAGCTCGCTCGATACAGAGCCTGCTAGCCTCTAGAGGGGAGCCATTGGGAACAATGACGAACACCCAATTTGCATGGGAATTCCGGACGGGGGCCAGGGACGCTGTCGGCGACCCTCGGGGCGATGCGGCGCCTATTTTTGCTTTCGTCGAAATTGGTTCCGCGCTTTTCTGGAGGAAAACTGCGTTCAAAAGCGCGATTCTGCACGCAGACTGCGATAGGCGCCTTCGGGGAATGTTCTGAAGCGAGGCATTGTGGGGAGCAGACTCAAGCAGTGCTGCCGAATGTTTATGCCCTGCTTTCGTCCAGGTAGCACATTGCGAGAGGAATGGTTCGCATTTGTCAATTATAATCGGAATGAGGTGTTATTTAAGCAAAGACCACGTTTTACTGAAATTTCGCGTGATTTAGATAGCCCAGTCCGGTGAAACATTTTTCTTTCTGGATATCCGGCACTTGTAACAACGAAATTCCCCGAGGTGGAGGCCGGCTGGCTGAGGTATCACACAGGAATTTCCAATTCAAACAGAAAGCGGGAAATTTTCAAACTGCTGCAATTGTGTTACTGTGTATATGGCTTTCATCAAGAATATGGAACTTATAATTGAAACAAAAGGTAAATAACTGGCATAAAAAAAAAGTACTTTACAAGAATATATGCAAGAATTTATTGGTGTAATAGTTTTTTCATCGCTGCCAGATGTTCTGCCCTTTTTGCAGAAACAAGTGACTGGATTTCACTCATTAGGCAAATTACATGCTCTTCAGGCAGTTTTCTCATTTGTGCACTGATACTTTTGGTAAAAGAATCAATTTCATCATCTTCTTTCTTGGTTGCTGCTATGGCTCTTAATGCCTGAACCGCATCTTTAAAGTGCATAAAATAATCGCCCTTCCTCTTTTCTCCTCTAAATCTCTTTTTTGGCTGCATCAAACACTTAGAACGTACCACCGAATCATGTGATGACACTGATGTCACACTTTCGGAGTCGTCATCTGTTGGTGACGAGTATACTGCCTCATGTATTATGTTAACTTCGTCAGTATCATCTAAAACGTCTTGGGACATATCCTTGTGTTCCTAAAAAAACATGAAAATTGAGTCTATAACTAAATACAATACTTCCTATGGTATTCTATGGTATTTCGATCAGAAATAGCCGACAAAGTGCGGCGCACCTTTCGTTACAGTAGATGTAGAAAATGTTGGAACTCGATCGTGAACATACAATAATTACTGGAGAACTGTAAATTCAGGTGGACTTAGTGGTACATACCCTCAGGAAGCAACAATTATTCAAGACAGGCAGCTGAGTTCAGAAAGGATCGAGTCTCTTAACTCAACTAGCTCTCTGGCCCAATATTTCCTCAGAGAATTAAGGTGCTGCTCTGTGGCAGGACTTAATAGTTTAAAAACAAGCAGAGCTAGGGTGTAGTTTGCTAGATCTAAAAGACTATAATATGTTCTCATTTATACACTAATTGAATATCCTTTAATAAAACATAATTACTTACCAGCTTTGAAAGCCTTTTTCTTTTGGTCACTACTTTCCTCAGAAAAGAATCAGCAAGTTTGAACCAAGGAAGCCTTGGCGAATAAATGTCGTCGGTGCCACTAGCAGCTTTCTTGCTCTTCTCTATTTTCCGCAGTTCATTCGTATATGTGTTTCTAATTGAATGAATTTTGGTTTTTAAATCATCCATAGACATCCCAACCACATTCAATTCTTTAAAAATAAACTCAAGTGCAGCCGCCCGCTTCACTTTGTTTCTGAAGTTGGCATCATTAAAATCCCATAAACACGAATTCCGAGCGTACAAATCAAGACATTTCATAGTGTCCTCGCCTGTCCACTTCATTTCAAAAATCAATTCAAAATTCTCTGAAAACTACTAGTTTCATTTCACGAAAATTGGAAGCAGCCGAAATTTGCCAATTTCGCAACTGAGTGGCGCCATTAAATTTCACGCATGCGCGTTCACAGGAAACACAGTTGCGCAACCTTGCGCGGCGTGACGTCATGAAATTTCCCAGAAGGCCAGGCAACAAAACAGTTAACGCTTTCTGAACCGAAGTTGAAGAAAAGAATGATTTTCGTGCCATCATCTGGTTTTTTAAATCGAGCGATTAGCAGTCAGCTTTTACGTGAATATTTTCCGAAATCGTAAAGTTGGCGTCACCAAGGACATTTACGATTTCAGTGAAAAGTAGTAGATTTATTGTCACATTAATTGCGAATCGCATTCGAGCGTCAGCGCAGCACCTGCACTAGGAAAGCATCATGGCCGACCAAGGCAATGGTAAATAGCATCGAAATGCATCTTTTTTCGCTAATTGCTCTCGAAATTTGCACCGGCCTCAATGAATTCGTGTTAGGGAGAGTTCATCCTGGTCCCGTTAGCGTGGTATCTCCAAAGCGCGTCTTCTTGCACTCGTTCTTCGATTCCAGATGCAATTTTTCGCTGCGTCACTTCGCTATTGAACGTCTGCCAAAGCAAAGCGCAATGTCATAAAATACCCCTTTCTGCCCAAAAAAATCCAAATTGGCCCCTCGGCGTCTTTTTAACAACGAAATTTCGCGTCGAAATGTGACCGCCGTCGCAATCGCGGCGGCGAGGCGTTCGGAAGATTCACCGATCGTCTTAAGTCTCGCAAGTGCTTACGTTGCTTCGCAGGGTTCGGCGAACGCAACAGCTGATCACTAATCACTCGATCAGATTGAAATGTCAAAAACGAATAAAAATGACATTTCGATCTTAACATAATTTCTGAGTTTCTGACTATGCGCAATTTCTTCTCACGGGATAAAATACTAATGCGATCTTTGTGCTTTTCCTCATTGTCTAAGAAAATCAACCATTTTTAACATATGGATTGTGATTTACCGTACTGATATTTCTTGTGAAATATGCCTTCGTTTGGCGGTTACGTGTACATAAACAAAACGTGATATAACGTAATAACAAAACTGAAAACTGACATCAATAAATGTCAAATATTAAATGGCATAAGGTTGCGTTAGTCTTTCCCTTGATACAAAGAGTGAATCATTCATACTCCATTTTGTAGAATTCTTACTTAAATCCCCATGATTGCAGAAAATCTTGACTATTTCACTGAAAACTGACCTTGTGATTGGCCTTCCAGGTGAGCTAGAACTGGGTACTTCTCCCATGGAAAAATCGAGCCCGAGCGCAGAGACATTAACTGAACCAATTACACAGATAACGAATAGTAAAACAGATTTACCCGAACAAGGTAATTTCACGATACCACTCGCCTGTTCGGCTATTTTCCTCATTCTGTGTGTTAATGCGACCCGACAGTTTCAGAGGAGGCAACAACTTGTGAGACGAACCACCATGGCAGCTCCGAACCTAAGGAAATGGTGGACTTCAAAGTAATTTACAACAAACAGAAATATGACATATCTTTCCCCTTCGACGACACTGTGGCCACGCTGAAGCAGCACATACAGGTTCTCACAGGTGGGTATCATGTGCTGAAAGTATCTTGAAATCTCCCAGTTGAGTTTTCTTCAGGACAACAATTGTGATCTTTTTTACAGGGGTGCCACCAGCCATGCAAAAGGTAATGTTCAAAGGCCTCGCAAAGGAGGAGAAGACGCTGAGAGAATTAGGCATTGTCAAAGGCACAAAACTGATGGTCGTTGGCTCAACGTTAAACGATGTGCTTTCTGTCACTGCACCAAGCGCAGCAGCCGAGAAAGAAGAAAAGGAGGCTGCAGGTAAATCAGGTCGCTTCTATTGTACAAAGAAATCGAAAATCGAATCTAACTTTCTCGTTTTACTTAGCTGCTGCAAAAGAGCCCCTATGTAAACAAAAGGTACAGTAATTTTCGTCTGATGTTAGGTATCATGTGGAGCAGTTTTCTATAATTGTTGCTCATTTGCAGATGCATAGGAAGATATTAGATAAAGGTGTTCCTGAAGACGCCATGCCATGAATTAAAAACAAAAAAGTAAGTAAAGTTAGCTCTCATTTAACCTGAAGATTTAATTGTTGGATGATGGTTGGTTTTATTAACAGGATAGCTTACCCTCTGCGCCGCTGTCTGGAATGCTCAACAAAGGTGGCGGAAAAGTCAGGCTCACTTTTAAACTAGAAGTCGATCAAGTGTGGATTGGTACAAAAGGTTAGTCCAAGTATTTAATAATGCGGAAAAGTTATGTGATCATTCTAGTTTGGGCATGGCTGTTTTTTAGAGAAATACCAGCAAGCGTTTGCTTGCTTGCGATGAAACGAGCATCATTTCAACCAAGTCTGCAAAGCTACATGCACTTTTCATTTTCTGATGATCCTTGGCAGAATATGTACAAGTTGCACATTTTCCCTTGCATGTTCAGAACATATGTTCCAAACTGTAATAACCATTGGTGGCTCAATTTTGCTAACTCAACTCAAGATTAGCACAGACCAAAACATAAAGCGGAGTGGGTGTGACTTTCTACAATTTAATGCTTAGATTAATTTGCACACTGTGATTTTACCACCCTTGTAGAGAGGACAGAAAAAATCCCCATGAACTCAATAAAGAACGTGGTTAGCGAGCCTATAGAAGGTCACGAGCAATATCACATAATGGTGAGTGGATTTTTTATTTTGTTCCAGTTGTTGAATTTTGCGTACTGACAGCACAGCTTTTTCAGGGCATTCAACTGGGAACCACGGAGGCTTCCCGGTACTGGATCTACTGGGTGCCAGCGCAGTACACCGATGCCATCAAGGATGCAATACTTGGAAAGTGGCAGTTTTTCTAGCGACCGCGTGCAGTGAAATCGACCTCGATATTTTGAACGATGCCATCGATATTTATAGTTTTTTATTTTTGAAAAAACTACACTGTGGTTCCTGGTTTCTGCAAACTGCTTCTCAAGTGCCCAGTATTTCAAATCTTGTAATTAAATCTTTGAAATAAACACGCAAAAGCATTTTCCCTCATGTTGTTAAGTTGTTCAGGCTGAAAAGTTGTCTACGAGTGGTCTTTGCCAGGCTCACTTTTTGTACTAGCCATATCAAGTAATAAGAGGGCTAGTAGCGAAATGCAAAGAGGTTGCTTTATTATTAAAAATTAATTTCTCATGTGCCAGATTCCCAACTTATGAATGTTACTAGAACTTGAAAAATGTTTAGAACTGAACAACAATTGCAGTCTTAACTTTGAAATTTAAGTTATGGCTGCTCAAAAACGTTGTTTCTAACAGCCCAAATGATCAATTCTACCAACATGCCTCAACAGTTGGTGTCCATCACATTAACTCTTAAACATGGCCAAGAACTATGAGAATCTCATTTACTTACTCCATCTGATGATAACTGGAATCGCGCTGATCAAGACACGATGTTGTTCTATTTGGGACAACTTAAATGAGATCACAGGTGGTCTCCAATGTATGATAATCAATAAATAAATAATTTATTTAAATATAAGTACATTCATGTCGGAGTTAAATATTGAAGGGTAGATCTGTTAATTAATAATCGAACAAGTACAGCTTTGGGAACGTTTTAGGAACAGTGATTATCAAATCTCGGTGACGGCTGCAATGCCGACTAATGCGTTGCAGGCAACGTTAGCTGTTAGTAAAATATATTTTCTAATATAACTTTGTATAACTGAATGACACAGGGATAGTTTAAAGAGAACTTCGTACTCTGATACTGGCTTGAAAGTTAGTGAGATTTCACTCGTGGAAGAACACTTGGAAGATTTGGTTTCGTTTTTGGCACGTGTACAGAGCCTACTTCAGATCCAGCTACTGGCCTCAGAACGTGAGCGAACTGCACGTCGACTCACCTGAGAAATTAACGCCTTTTCAATGTGTGTGTAGATTCGACCCAAGCAGACTTGCTTGCGATGAAGCGCTAATCATACTCTGATCCAATGGTAATGCTAATTTCCCCGGGGTCGATAAAAGTATCGTGATACCACTGATTCGTGTCGATCAAAACTGGAATGAAAAAAACGAAATTTATCATAAAATATTTTAACCCACTTGTTTGACAAAATGAAAAAACGTAACAATGAGACTGTGCCTATTTAAAATGTTTGTTTTACCTATAATGATTATTGCAAGTTTTTACATCTTAAGATTGCTTTTTATCGATTACTCTATAAGAAAATCTCTGCCTGAAAACAACATATATTAACAGAATCCTGAATAACAATTTAAATGTGTAATTTAGTGATGTATTTTTAAAATACATCACTTCCAAAAACATTCTATATTTTCAAAAATCACTATTCCGAAGTCAATTTTTCTTTCAAAAACCCACAAAGTTCACATACAACTTGCAAATAATGCACCTTTACATATATATGTGTTGGTTTTCCTGAGGTTTTCTCTTTATTCGATCTCTTAAAAAAAGCCTGGGTCATATAAACTAGGCCTAGATCTACATGGGCTAGTAATTTTATTTCCATTTCTCATCCAGAAATGCTTGTTTCGCAGATCCTGACTACATACATGTATAAAGGCCTATAGGTTTAAGATAATTTAATATGGAAGAATATATTAAAATGGTTATTTCAAAGAAAATCCTTCAATTTTTTCTTCCGGAGGGAAGGGGAAAGACAAGGGGAGTTTGGTGGTGGCATTTACGCTGAGGCTTAGTACATGTAAATAACGGTGAAAGGAAATAGGGTGCAAGGCATATTGATTCCTGAGGGAAGGGGGAAAATCCAGATGCGAAAAAAAAAAACGAAGAAAGAGTGGGATTTGGGAAAAGAAACAGTTAAATTTAAAAATGGGTTTTTCGCCAAATTTGAGGAAAATATGGCAGCCTAACATGGTTTCCATGCACAAGCCTTGATTAAATGCAGAGATCTGGAGTTTCAAAATCCAACGTTTATTAAAGCAGAAATATTGCCAATTAAGAATTGACAAACTTAGAAAATCCAACACACGTGTTTCCAAAAGGAATTTGATTACGTGTGAAAAATGTCCCCCCTATTTCCGGCCCCCGACCCAAAAGCAATCTAAGGATGTGGGGATACGTACCCGCCACAACTAAGACACAGGACTTGTGTTTTTTATGGTCGTTTTTTGTTCGTTCGTTTAACTTGAACTGCAAAGCCTATAACAGCTGGTTCTGCTGAGTTACCAAGCAGAAGGGTGTTGGCAAGCAGACTCAGAATAAAATTGTAACAAGACTCGTTGTAAATAAAAATAGCATCAGCTCGTAAAGCACCGACTGATTTAAAACGCGCAAAAATACTTCGCCTTTCAATGGATTCCTCGAGTTTTTCCGCAAATAATTTGTGGCGCTTCGCTCTTGTACCACAAATAAATCACTTATTTTTTTGTAGGCCTAGCCAAGGGAAAGGGTGCCCTACATCACCGCAAATTTCATGGCAAAAGATAGGCCTGTATAATTTTTTGAAAGCATTTGATATGCTGGCAGGTTATGAATTTTTAACGTTGGTCTATTTTTGCAACACGAGGATTAAAACCAGAGAGGCGTTTAATATTTTGGAATTATTCTATAACGTCATGCAAACCAAACCAGATCTAATACCTCGTTCACTCCAGACTCGGATTAAGGTTAAAGGGAATAGACTATGCATTGGGCGAATTACGGTTAGAAAAATATGCAGTGCATTATGGAATGCATCTTTTTTTACAGGGTGTATAGCTGTTATTAAGCGTTGTTAGCTATTAAAACTGAACGTGACGTTTTCAAGCAGATTATAAACAGAATAAAGAATAGTCATATTAATCTGGAAAAATTAAGTGGTTATTATGGATAAATAACACATATTTGGTTTTAGGTGTTTGGTTTAGGTAACAATAATACAGTCTTTGTATTGTTTTACCATGGCATGAAAAATAATATGCAGAAAGACAATTCGCTCAACCGGGCTTGAATTATGTTTGGATAATGATCCGCCGTGCTGACACCGTTCACACATCCGATTCGTCTGGTGTGAACGAGGTATATCGGTTAGTTTAGTTTGGAGTGACGTCATACATGTCGTTCTATATTCACGTGAAACCATACCAGAGTGCATTCAGCAGATTTCAATTCAATTTAATACCCTACACTGTCAGCAAATATTTACCATGTGGTGAAGGCGGGGGGAATAAAATGTATTCCATGAAATCATGTAATTATTTTATTATTCAACTTGATGGTCACCTTCATCGTTGTCAAACTGAATATCTGTAAGTTAAGGCTATCCTTTGGAAGAGAATCCCAACATCTGATCGCATGCGAGAAAAAAATACCAATCTTTGCAACGTTGCAACGAAAACGTCAAAATCTGGAAATTTCTTGCAATTCCCAGATTTTGACGTTCGGGAAAATCGGGCTTATGATTTCACGAAATTTTGCAAAATCAAAAGCTCCATTGCATTTAAGGTGAACCATGCTTACCAATATCGCCCTTCTCCACCGTAAACGTGAAGTTGGTGCACACTGACTCACACTCGGGCGTGGGGAACATCCTCCACGTCTTGCGACCGGAAATCTGCGCCTGCCAAGACGGACGCTGAACGTAATCCAGCTGAAGCACAGGCCACAAAAAAATAAACCCCGTCAGATTAGCGAGTTAAAACAGGAGGGGATTAGCTAAGGGAGGATTAGCATGCTGCTTACGTGCACGCTGGCCCCCTGGCCCGCCCAGCCCATGAAGATCCAGTCGATGGTGCTGGACTCGGAGTCTTCGGGCAGGAAGCTCGGTCTGCTGTAGTGCTTCCTCAGCACTTCGGTTACCTGGGGATTACAGTTACTCCTGCGAAATAAAAAGTGAACCAAAAAAAAAGTGAGTAATGTTTCCTGGAACGTATCTCGTGTCACGCTTGATTACCTAATTAAACGCTGCTCGCCTGTCACCGCCGGCAAGGGTAAGCGGCTATACCTACAATTGAGTTTTTTCAGCGTTGACAAATCAGGTGTCAATCTACTTTTCGTGCCCGAATACCTAGCAACCTGCCTCTTTGGGGCCGGCCTAAAAACGCTGTTCCCCCCAGGGTGATAGCGGAATAGAAAATTAGCAGATCTGGGTGAGAATTTGCATTCGGCACGGGGTTGCCTAACACTTAACTACTTCACTGTGCCCAATTCTATGGACGGCAAAAAAAATTTAAACAAAAAAATATTTACAGTTTGTCCCTGCTTTCTCATTTCCACGTAAATTTATTCCAAACTAAGCCTATCTGGAGCAAAGGTGCTAGCGAACCCGAATGCTAAGAACAGATGATTTAAAATTCATACAGGGTGGCCCACTTGTGAGTTACTTGCATCAACCGCCCGGTAGGCAATCTTGCGAATCTGGCCAATTTCGGTATAAGAAAAAAACGTCTTTCCGAACTAAATGGTCTATCTACAAGTTTCATTGCTCTATTTGGAAGGTTGGAATGAGTTATAAATAAGCGAAAACGATGCTTGGAAGTTGCATTGTTTTGCTTTTGTGAAGTAAACGGCCTATGAAGAAGCGTTTGCCAATTTTACTACCACGCAATGTACTGATAAATCAAATAACTGATAGTTTTGGGTCGATTTTTTAACCCCCCGCCCAGTAATAGGTCTGTGCGCAGAATTTCGAAATGGATCTACATTTAAGTGGTTTAACTTTTTTTTTTCAAACATGTGAAAATTTCCTTAGGAATAATAGGCTATTCAATACAAAAATCCAAAAGCATTCTCACCGTTCAAAAAATTCCAGGTGCATTTTCCCTTCAAATACTTAAAATAATTGCTAGATATATTTTCCCCAATGTAGAATTAGCCTGCTATTAGGGTTTCAGCTCAAAAACTAAAAGTTATTCAACCATCAATACAAGTTTGCCATGCAGTGAAGCCCCGTTTTAGGGCATTTTGAAATGATAGTCTATGCATAAACCAAAGCTGAAACCCTAGTGGACGACCAATTCTACATAGACGAAAATAAATTTAGCAATTCTAATAAATATTTAAAGAATTTTTTTTTCTTTCTTGCAAGGAGGGCATTCTTTTGGCTCAGCCTTAAGAGTTCCGTAACATTACTTACAAGTATAAAAGACAAAGGAGATAGCCATTTAATTTAAATCGGGAAGAGAAAATACAAAGGGAAATGAATTATGAATTATATGGATATACATGTACTTGTGGGGGAAAACGATAGTCTATAGCCTACAATGTTTTTCAAAAAAACGTCACAATCAGACACGGCCTCTACGAATGACATCTACAGACTGTTTTCATCGAGTGGAGATTCCAAAACCAAAGTTTTGTTGTTTCATAGCGTCAAGACACAGAAAATGAAAATCCTTTCCACGGTTTCACCAGGGTCCAATAACGATACCACTTTCGTCTTTCGGCAAATCCGTTTTCTGGGTTTCAAGCTGAATGATTTCAAACAATTTCCCCCAAAGAGCATTTTCGTTGGGCGTACCTCTTGGGGCCTTCCCTCGCATTCCTTCCCCTCACGATAAATACCAGACAAAGAGGGTTCTTAGAAAGGGGCCTCAACTAGAGCGTCAAGAAACGCTTTGATTTCCCCCCAAATGCCACACGAGTGCACGACCTTCCCGGATAATTCGGTGTTTTCCTGCTGCACTACGTAAGTAAATCTGCAAGCCGATAACAGGCGAAGTCTGGGCACTCAGTCCATCCCCCATCCAGTTTTTTTCAAAGGTGAAGGTTTGTTTACTTCTCAAATATGGAGGGTAAACACGGCTATAAAAGCCCGAGGGAGAGAGGGATGGAAGAGCATGAAAGCTCAGAAGAAAGCCATCGGATTTAATCAATGAAAGTACTCGTTTTTTATCGTTGTCACAATAGATAGGGCTTCCACGAAGAGGATGAGTAACGTTCGAATTCCATTCATCGGCCAGGACGAGGACACGTGTCGGCCATTGTGAGTGTCACGGTTCAATATTTTGGGAGCCACGGGCCACAGGTTTGGCACAAATCCAAACTGCAGCCGGCGAATTGGCGTGAAGCATAAATAAATATAATAATAAATAAACCGCAGTTCGTCAAACTACGAACCAGAGTTTCGTAAAGCTACAGGATGCTACTCACTCCCAACTACATGTATGTTCGCATACTGAATTTTGTTCAAACATTTCGATACAAGAACAAATATGGCGCCTAGAAATATCGTTCTTGTATGCCCAAGTAACGCATTCATAAACGAAGGGTGCCAAACCATAAGGTCGTAAGTGATCCCCCCCCCTCAAAAAAAAAAAGGAAAATACATCCAATGTTTTTTTTAGCTTCATACATTGCAGGGGGCCAGGGGCCATTGTCCACCTGCATTACATGTGGTTGTGAGGAAACAATTAGGACACCCCTAGGCCTTGTGGAGTGAAAATTGAAGGTGACACCAATACAACGTAATGCTAATGTGAAACATCAATTTGTAGCAATCAATAGCCTACCTTACACTTTCTTGATTGTATGGAAAATGCAGAAAAATATCTGAGCGCTAAAAACTGCAGAAACCCAAGGGAAAAGGAGTAAATATCACTAAAGCAAACAGGGCCAAACGCAAAAAGGAGGGGGGATTTGAGGTGGATTCCAATTCTCTTCCTGGAAAATACTACGAAAATGAACATAAAAACCGCCAAAAATTGTTAAATGTTGACCAAACCTCCAACAAGCCTAAAGGTCATTCAATTTTGGGTCCATGAACCCAAGTTCTGAGAAAACATGTTTTAGAACTTCAACGTCAAAATAAAGGAAACAATGACAAACGTGCTGCTGTTCTACTTGCCACAAGAACAGAGGGTGTTGCGATCGTTTATTTGGGGTGCAATACACGTGTGGCACATACGAATGTTTGGAGTAATTTCGAGAAAACCACAATTGTTTCACTAAGTTCTAGTTTGTTTTCGTAATTAACGTCAATTATATACTGTACATGTAAATTACAAAGCTTGAACTTGTCGTTATAACGAAATCAGATTAGCGCTATCTGGTTTTGAACCCTGCTGAAGTTGATTTTTTTGCGCTTGGTAAGTTATGGTTTGGCACCCATCAACAGCGCATCTCAGCCGTATACAATCAACCTTATGGCCTTAAGCGAATAGGTATTAAATAGCGTCTTTGTTAAATGACAGCAATAGAGTAGAAACACCTCCCATTTGAGTGTGGATTACGATGATCAGCTTCAGAAGGAGCACAATCAAAGTTTACAGTTCGGCTTCAAATGCCCGTGCCCTTGGATGACCTTGCAGCGCAGCGCACAGCATATGGCAAGCGGCGGCAAATCGGAATTTCTAGCTAAACGTTACAAGTGTAGGTCACCGTGAAAACAAGCACACGAACCACGGTGCAGGTGCCCCCGTTTTTGGGCACCTGGGCAAACATCGTGAAACAAAGTTACCAAAGTACTATCATCATATTATCCACAATTTTTGTCAAAAGTCACTTCATTTTTGCACCATCAACGTTCAGTTTTATCGACAACAGTAATTCTAAAGACGTTTTGAAAGAATTTCGCATTATTTTCAAGTTTCAGTTTTGAGTTCTTTTAGTCATCATACCGTGTACTTTACTAACGCTTGTTTGAGCCACTGTCGAAACCAGGAAGAAATTTGTTAGATCAAGGATGGATGCTTCATACAGATTCCTGTCAGTGCAGGTTTCAACTTGTTTACAACGAATGGTAGAAGGTCAGGCAGGACCACTCCGTTGAGTCTACTGCATTATCGATCGTCATTAAACTTGACTACAGAGGCCTTGGATGGTCGGTATCATTTCACGATCCAAAGACATGGATCGTCGGGCGGGAACTGGGCCGTGCAACAATTCCGGATTCCAAGCTGCTGTAAGCGCCATTCGTTGGAGGAATCTGGCGCCTCGCAAACTCCGCAGGGATTATCGAAGGTCGACCGAGTTCGGGCTCGCCGACTACCGGAAGTGGGTCAAACGCGGGCGACGCCCGAAGCCCTCTCCGTCGTCAATAACGCCCACCCACCGGCGTATAAAAATTACATTAGGGACAAGCTCAACTTGGCACTGCAATCAAAATAAACCTTATCTAACGTAGTAATCACTTAACCCAGCCGACAACCTGACCAAACAACCCTGATTTCGCCGACCTTGCCCAAAGAAATTAACTATCTGTAGCCTATATCAGAAACGCGATATTTTCCCCTGTAGATTAGCCTGATTTGGCGATGTTTTACTCTCTCTCTCTCTCTCTACCCCCACAAGTGACATAACAATTGCAAGCACCTGCAAAACAGCGTTTAAATTCCAGACACACTTACAACGGACACGGGACTGTGAGCCAGCAGAGAGTACTATCGCGAATCACTAAAATCAATCACACAAAAAAAAGGATTCACTTGAAGAATGGATAAACCAATCATTGATACGTGTATAGTTTATGCACAAGTAGTAGCTTTTATCGCCGCATCTGTTGAACTATCAGCAGATGATCTTACAGGATCAATAGTCATGACATTACCAGCTATCATTACTCCTTCCTGCTTTCATTACTTGACATCGTTGATCATGTAAGGGAAACTGAAATGTAATAGGCCTACTTTTGGGGAGGGGGGCACCAACTGAATTTTTTTGATTTTTTATGGACGCTGCAGGCGAAAATTTTGAAAAATTGAGTTAAATTCTGAATTTCCCTGATAAAAGGAATGTTGCAGGCGAAAACCTTCCAAATTTGAGTGTCAAATCAGGGATTTTAGCATCAACAATTTATAAGTATTTGCCATTAACAAGAGAAACGCCGTAGTCGAAAACTTCGAAAAACTGGATGAAAAATAATAGTAAAATAAGGCCATTTAAGCAAGAAAATTTCATTTATCTAGTACAAAATCATGGACTTCTTTCGGCCGTTTGGGGTGGGAACGTGGCCCGGTGCCCCCCTCCCTTGGGTTGCGCCACTGCAGACTAAGCCCTATAATTAATTTGCCAGTAACGATTACAATTTAACCTATACATTAATTAACATATCGGAATCATTACTGGGGGCGTGACCGAGAATACTGGTACGCGACTGCAAAATGATTCGCAAAATCATTACGTCTTTCGTTTTGGGAAGCCGCCTCCTCATAAAATTAGTGCGTTCTTTAGCAACGAATTACATAATGTCATTTAACACGACATGCACAGTAAAGTGGACCTTAACGATCATTAGTCATGACATTACTAACGATCGTGCAAGGTAAACCGAAATAAAATATTTGCCAGTAGTGATGAGAATTGGTGGTATGCGTCATGACTATAATAATATCAAGTAAGGCCTGCCTATATTGCGCTTACCATCCGATGTACCAGGGCTTGTGTCCGGCGGCGGCCTGCTCGGGTGGCATGGCGAAGACGTCTCGCAGGGACACGAAGTCGGTTCGGAAGGGGAAGAACTGGCACTCGTCC